>VUQH01055821.1:0-10408 GCA_015106775.1 Etroplus canarensis | reverse complement strand
AGTTTGAGTCCATCTTCAACCCAGAAAGCTCCAACAAGCCCATCTTTAATAATTCCAGCCCATATCAGTACCCCACCTCCACCTTGCTGGTGTCTGAGTCAGAGAGCAGGTGCCTATTATGCCTATTTATGCCTATTGCTGATCCAGCCACAGGCCCATCCATCTGGTCCATTAAGAGTCACTCTCTTCTCATCAGTCTGAAAAATCTGTCTTCAGATATTTCTTGGTATTTCAATTTATGTGTTTTGTTCAGTGGTGGTCGGGTTCAGTCTTTCTTACCTTGGCCATGTCTCTGAGCACTGAACACCTTGTACTTCTGGACACTCCAAGTAGGTTGCAGTTCTGGAATATGACAGCACTGGAGGATAATGGGTTCCTGGTAGCTTCACGTTTGATTCTTCTCAAATCTTTGGCAGTTCATTTACATCTTTTTCTGTCAGCAGGTTTCTTGTGACGCCTCTGGGTATTTGCAAGAAAATGTTTGGTCCTGTGGTAATGGACTATTATCTTGGCAATTTCAAGAGTGCTGCATCCCTCTAAAAGATTTTTTAAATAGTTTTTGACTTTTTAGAGTCTGTTAAATCTGTTTTCTGGCCCATTTTGTCTGAGGAAAAGAAGCTGCCTAATAACTGTGCTCATTGATCTCGTAAGGCCACACCCTCCCTCATTATACAAATGCACATCACCTCGTATGCTTAAATCCAATAAGCATTCAAGTTTATACAGCTTGGAGTTGGAAAGTGTGCATAAAAAATGATGACATGGTCAAAATATTCACTTGCCTAATAATTATGCACACAGTGTAAAGTGTTTTGTGGCTGCAAAACAAGCTCAAATCATAATGCCTTCATCGCCTTCATCACCCTTTTGCCACTTTTTGCATAGTCATTATTTAATTATTTGTAAATAAGATCTGTTCTGGGTCATCTACATACCCGTTTGTAAAAATAGCCATGGTGCCATACTCTGTCGCACACCTCCACAGAATTTGTCTTCCTGTATCACAGCTCATATGTTTATTGTTCCTGGCATCAATGCAACAAAGTATTTCCCTGCTCTTTCCTTGTGCTTGCAACAAGAGGTTTAATCAGTGTTTATGATCACATCAACACAGAGGGTTTGGTCTTTAGATGTTGGGGCCAGAACACTGCATGGACACCAATAAGTTCAAGGAGAGAGGTAAAGGTTATGTGGAGCAACATGTCACAGACAAACTCAGTGACTCCATGTCTGGATTGACTCAGCACCCTCATTCTTCCTCTTTGCTGTATCTGGGTTTACTGAGAAAAGTTATGTGCCATGACGTGACACAGTTTTGTTTGCCATTGTCCCAGTGTGGACAAGGTGTCTCTACCTTTTCCCTTTGGGACCTTTGGGACTTTCTTAGACTGTGTCAAACAAACTATGCTTCTGCACTTTCCTGTGCTTTTCAAGTGGGCATCCAGATTCCACGTCCACAGTCCTCAGATCAGGTCTGAACATAGAATAAAGAGCACGTAGCCATTATTTCACCACATTTGCCATCTAAAAACAGTCTGGGAAAGTATGTAGGAGGGTTTTCCATTGTGCTTAGGTTTGCACCAGGAGAATGTGTGGTGCCCAGGTTTCTAACTCTCTGGCACCACTTGCTAGATATTAAAGGAGAAATCAAGGTGATGTTTTCAGAAAAAATGCTTTGTGTTAATTCAGCAACTCAGAAAAGTCGGCTCCATTAAAAAGTTTGGGCAAATTTGGCAGAAGTAATACAATCCCACAGAAAGGTGGAAAAAACATGTCAGTGAAAAAAAATTTGGTTTAAAATATTTTTTGTTAATTTGCAAACAAATGATAAACTGACTTTCAGATGCAATGTGTTGTTTTCCACTGCAACAGTATTTTTAAACTATACAATCTATATTCAAAGAGAATTCTCAAAATCAGTTAGTGATTACCTCTGAATCAAATTACCTATTATACTGTACTGTATATCATATCACAAAATACAGAAACTCTCAAAATAATAAATCAAAATTGTACTGTATGTCCAAGACAGATTTTAATAGTGCAAACTCAATCTTGAACCCAGTTTTCCTATTTTATGTATATTTCATGTTAACCCACATGTACATATACATATGACATGGTCAGGACAGTGTGTGGTTTAGGGTTAGATGCCCAGGGCAGGTTGAATATGTGGTGAAAGTGGTGGGAAGAGGACAACAATCATGAGAAATGTGCGATCTTGTGCACTGATTACTCACAATAAACAATCAAGGAAAAACATCTGGAAAAGTCTGTTACATCAGTAAGGTTTTAGGCTGCAAGTATATCTACCCTGCAAGAAAGGTCATCAAATTTTTCCCAAATATAAAAAAACCAGATACGCAATGATTTAAATTATACACTGCCCAAAAAAATTAAAGGAACACTCAACAATGCATCAGATCTTAATGGGGAAAAATCATGCTGAATATCTTTGCTGATATGGACTGGGTAATGTGTTAGAAATGAAAGGATGGAAAATGATCAGCCTACAAAGACCTGAATTCTCCAAAAACCAAAGTGAAAAAATGATGCAGCAAGCTATTCCTTTTTGCCCAAATTTCATTGCTGCACCTCAAAATGGTGCTCAGTACTTTGCATGGCCCCCACGTGCATGTATGCATGCCTGACAATGTCGGAGCATGCTTCTAATGAAACGATGGATGGTGTCCTGGCAGATCTACTTCCAGATTTGGACCAGGGCATCACTAAGCTCCTGGGCAGTCTGAGGTGCAACGTGGCTGCTTCAGATGGACTGAAACATAATGTCCCAGAGGTGTTCTATTGGATTGAGGTCAGGTGAGTGTGGGGGGCTGTCAATGGTATCAATTCCTTCATTCTCCAGGAACTGCCTGAATACTTTTGCCACATGAGGCCAGGAGGAACCCAGGACCCACTGCACTGACACAGTGTCTGACATTGGGTCCAAGAAGTTCATCCCGATACTTAATGGCAGTCAGGGTGCTGTTGACTAGCCTGTAGAGGTCTATGCATCACTCCATATGCCTCTCCAGACCTTCACTGACCCACCACCAAACTGGTCATGCTGAACAATGTTGCAGGCAACATTCTTCATGGCTACTCCAGACCCTTTCGCATCTGTCACGTGTGCTCAGGGTGAACCTGCTCTCATCTGTGAAATGCACAGGGCACCACTGGTGGACCTGCCAATTCTGGTATTCTATGGTCAATGCCAATCGTGCCGGGCAGTGAGCACAGGGCCCACTAGGGGATGTCGGGGCCTCAGGTTACCCTCATGAAGTCTGTTTCTGACTGTTTGGTCAGAGACATTAACACCAGTGGCATGCTGGAGGTCATTTTAAAGGCCTCTGGTAGTGCTCATCCTGATCCTCCTTGCACAAAGGAGCAGATACCGGTCCTGCTAATGGGTTAAGGACCTTCTATGGCCCTGTCCAGCTCTCCTAGAGTAACTGCCTGTCTCCTGAAATCTCCTACATGCGCTTGAGACTGTGCTGGGAGGCAGCAAACCTTTTGGCAATGACATGTATTGATGTACCATCCTAGAGGAGTTGAACTACCTGTGAAACCTCTGTAGGGTCCAGGTATTGCCTCATTCTACCAGTAGTGATACTATCTCTAGCCAAATGCCAAACTAGTAACAAACAGTCAGAAAAGTTGAGGAGGGAAAAAAATGTCACTGGCCTTCACCTGTAATACCATTCCTGTTTGGGGGGCGGTCATCTCATTGTTGCCCCTCTAGTACACCTGTTGTTGATTTCATTAACACCAAAGCAGCTGAAACTGATTACTGTAACAACCCCTTTGCTACTTAACTCAAGAGATCAATATCCCAGAAGTTTAATTGACTTTATTTTATATTCTGCTAAATTCTCATTAAAAGGTGTTAATTTAATTTCTTGAGCAGTATATTGCACTTCCTATGAGGTATCACGTTTTTATGTGCAATGACCTAATTGATGAAATCAGTGCATGATCTATTGTTTTCCTTATCTCCAGTTCTCCAGCTTTCCCCTGACTGAAAATAACTAAGATTCTGGGTAACTAACTCACATCATCTCTCTGGGTCAGATGGGTGTGATGTTCTTATTCTTCTGTCTGTACTCCCATAGAGTGTCATCACCTATGTTAACATCTGGTAGCTTGGGTCACTCCAATGGCCTTCCTTGCACAATGTGTGTGTGAGACCTGCAGGTCAGCGTTAACAGTTCAGACCTCTTATATACGTCTGCAACTAAATAAGAATTAAAAATGAAAAATTTCACATTGGTGTCAAACTCCACAGCTTGATGAGCCAGTAATGTTTGTAACATTTTCAGAAATGATGGTAAATGAAAAAGGTTTTGTTACTTGCAACTGCAGGAGGAAAAAACGAATATATTAACGGACCAATTAGTATTCTCCCTGTAATGTCTAATTTAGCAGAAAAGTGGGTAGCCAAACTACTGACTGGCCATACAAAGGCTACACCTCTTGTGCAGTTTGGATTCTGTACCCACCATTCCACACAATCAGCAAACTGTGTCGTTTTAGTTTAGTTTATTGTATAGACATGCTTGTGTTCATGCTGTTTTTTTTATATTTAACATAAGCATACTATTAATCACCAAATCCTTTTATCTAAACTGGCTCTTTAATTTTTCTGAGGAAGCCATTATATGGATTGACACGTATTTGTCCCATAGAAAGCAATGTGTATGTACTGACAGTATCAAATCCTCTTACCTGGAATGCTCTGCAGGGTCCCACAAGGCTCCATACTTGGGTCACTTTTGTTTGCACTTTGTACTGTATTAATGGTCTACCTAACATGCCAAGGATAGTTAACATACAAATGTACGCAGATGATGCAATAATCTTTACACATGCTGAAGACACCCAAGAAGCATGCTTAATTCTTACTGTGGCATTGACTCAGGTCCAGGAACAGCTCACTAAATCATATCTCTTATTTAATACTAAAAAAAACATCTGTTTGATGTTAGCAAACAAAAAAAAAAATAGAGGTAAGGCATTTTTATTTATTCTTGCAAAGGGGGAGCTTGAAATTGTAAATGAGTTCAGATAGCTTGGGCTCATAATGGACTCTACTTCAGCTTTCAAAAGTCATGCTAAAAAATTGTCCAATGTGGCAAAATTTAACCTTCAGAATTTTAAGTAAATTAAACCATTTCTGAGTCATTTTAGTTAGGATGCTCCTATGCTCTGATCCTATCACATATTATACTCTGATTCTTTTACAGGTGAGACAATGTTTAATTCTAGAGTTTCAAAAAAGCCATAAAAAATTTTTTTTCACAAGTAACCAACAACAGGAGGCAGTCCACTTAAGCCATGTTCTCACTGCTGGACATACACTGGATTAAGCGAGGAAGCTGTCTGGGTGCAGGAGGCAGAAAACATGAGATTCACCAGATAACTACCTATACTATACACACATGGGATATTGTACTAGAAACCAGGCAGAGTTTAGCCCTTTTAATGTCTGATCCAAATGAATGGATCCTCACACAGCTCAACAAGGGAATCTTGATAAAAAAAATTCAGGGCTGCAGTGTGTGAAAACAGCTTATGGTTTGGGTTTCAAGGCTCCAGGTCTACAAGATTTATTTTTCATAATTCATATCGATTCATAATGTCACCATCCCAGCAGGTGACCCAAAGCTATTCTTTACCACCTTTTACATGTTAGTGAGTGAGAAATCCACAATCCTCTAACATCTATCACTGCAGAGCTGGAGACTAATTAGAAAGTCATTTATAAAAGGTAATTTCTCTTTCTTATATGTCAGGCCTGCAGTAATGCATCACAGAAGATCTGTAATGAACAGATTTAGTCAGGATGACAAATGCATTTGAGACCTTTTGTATAAAGACTAAAAGTCATGCTGATGTTAAATACACAGTCATGAAAAACTACACCCCATGATTCAATTGTGCTTCAAAGCCACTGTCATCCTTCCTGTGTCATAGAAGTCATCAGTGTCCTGCCACAATGACTACCATCCATTGCACTCATATCAGATTCCTGCTGTCACCTTTATTAGACCCCCCACAGTTCACATATCATCCCAACCACTCAACAGACAATGCTGTTGCCCCTCACCCACCTGGACAAGAAGGACACATTATGTACGAATCCTGTTCATAGACCAGTTCAGCATTAAACACAATCATTCCTTAGTATCTGACTGGAAAAACTGAGCCTACTGGGTCTGAACTGTATAAACTGGCCTGAGCTGCAACTTTAACCCAGATTTCCTGACTGGAGGACTTCAGTCAGTCCAGATTGGTAATAACATCTCCAGCACTGCCGCACTGAGCGCAAGGGCCTCCAGGGTTGTGTGCTCAGTCCACTGCTGTTTACTCTGCTGACTCCCAACTTTGCAGCAGTACACAGCTTTAATCACATCATCAAGTTCACCAATGACATGACCGTGATGGGTCTCATCAGCAAGAATGACGTGTCAGCATACAAAGGGGTGATGAAACAGCTAACAGGCTGGTGCAGAGTCAACAATCTGTCTCTGAATGTGAACACAACAAAAGAGATGATTGTTGACCTCAGGAGATCAGAGTGTCCACCTTCCACTGAACATCAACAGAGCCTCTGTGGAGATCATCAAAACCACCAGATTCCTCAGTGTTCACTTGCAGGAGAACCTCTCCTGGCCTCTCAGCACTAGCTCCATAGCCAAGAAAGCCAAGCAACATCTTTACTTTCCCTGAAGAAAGCCCATCTCCCACTATCCATCCTCGTTATATTCTACAGAGGGACTATCAAGAGCAACCTGAGCAGCTGTTTCACTATCTGGTATGGTAACTGCACTGAATCTGATTGCCGGACACTGCGATGGATAGCGAGACCAGCTGAAAAGATCATTGGAGTCTCTCTTCGCTCCATCACAGACATTTATTATACATGCTGCATCTGCAAAGCCACCAGCATTGTGGCCAACCCCCACACATCCCACTCACAAACTCTTTACCCTCCTGCCATCTGGCAAGAGGTACCCAGGCATTTAGGCCCTCACTGCCCAACTGTGCAACAGTTTCTTCCCACAAGCCATCAGAAAGCTCAGCACTCATGAAGTGGACTAGAAACACAAACACTCAAATGAATAAAATCCCACTAAGTAACAGACTATTCATATTAAAATATGCTTAAATGTTTATTTTAGTATTTAATAATATTTATATGTGGACATTTTACTTTTCCCTATTCTTAATTATATTAATATTCTTTGAACCTAATTCTTACTTGGAATGTGTATTGTGTGTATTGTCTTCACTGTTTTTCTATGTATGCACTGTCCTTTGTGATTCATAATACTGTATGTAGCACCATGATCCTAACATCATTTCACTCATTATCTGTACATGCTTGAAATGGCAAAAAACACTTGAATAAATAGCTTGTGACACCACTTTTAGCAGCAATAAGTTGAGGTAATCCTTTTCTGTATGACTTTATCAGTCTCTCACATCATTGTGCAGGAATTCTGGCCCACTCTTCTTTACAGTGCTGCGTTGGATTAATGAAGTTTGCAGCCATTTGTTTATGCACAACTCTCTTGAAGTCCTGCCACAGCATTTTAATTGGGTCAATGTCTTGACTTTGACAAGGTCATTCTAGCACCTGGATTCTTTTCTTTTTCAGCTATTCCGCTGCAGGTTTGCTGTTGTGCTTGTTGTCATGTTGCATGACCAAGTTTGGGCCAAGCTTTAGCTGTCAGACAGATGGCCTCATATTTGACTCTGGAATACTTTGGTGTACAGAGCAGTTCATGGTAGAATCAATGACTGCAAGGTGCCCAGGTCCTGTGGCTGCAAAACAAGCCCAAATACTAACCACTCCCCCCCATGTTTGACATTGGTTATTAGGTGTTTTCGCTGAATTTGGTGCGGTGTCTTATGGCCAGACATTTCCGCACTGGTTTCATCTGTCTAAAGGACATTGTTCCAGAAGTCTTACTCCAGAAGTCTCATTCATCTCATTCATCTATCTCTAATATCAACAAAAGATTCAGAGACATCTCTTTGCATGACAGACACAGCTGAAAACTAATATTGGATGCTTGTGATCTTCAAACGCTCAGAATTGCAAACAGGCATGATTCTGTCATGGAAGTTACTGCATCGGCTCAGGAATACCAGAAATGAACACAGTCCAATGTGCCATCCACAAATGCATGTTCAAGCTCTATTATGCAAAGAAGAAGCCATACATAAACCTGATCCAGAAACGCTATCATCTTCTCTGGGCCAAAGCTTATTTAAAATGGACTGAGGCAAAGTGGAAAACTGTGCTGTGGTCAGATGAATTGAAATTTGAAATTTGACGCATCCTCTGGACTAAAGAGGAGAGGGACCATCAGGCTTGTTATCAACACTCTGATGCTGAAAGGTGTATACAGGTTTTAGAGCAACATATGCCCCCGTCCTGACATCTTTTTCAGGGAAGGCATCACTCACACACACACACACACACACACACACACACACACAATCTGCACTACCTCAACCGCTACTGCACATCACTTCTTTTTCTTTTGGTACTAGTGTCTCGTTCATGTGTTGTCTTTTTCATTGTGCCTTCCTTGTGTACTGTTTTGCACAATGTTGGATTTTTGCACTATGTTCATCTGGTTTAGATGAAAAATGGGTGTTCTTTGCATTGTTTGCAACTATTGCACACGTTGCACACATTGCACTTTATTTATTTTTGAATTTTTAAATTTAAATTTTAAACTGTAAAAAACAAACAAACCAAAAAAAAAACTCTAGTCCTAGCTCTGTTTTTCGTAATGATACCTTTCTGTCACATGTTTATATGTTTATATGTTGCACCAGATCCTGGAGAAATCCCATCTCATTTCATTATGTTCGGCACCAGCTATATGTGGTTGAAATGACAATAAAGCTTTTGAATCTTGAATTTTGAATCTTGGAAGGAATTTTGATGGTATCTGCAAAATCAGAATCAGAACTGAATGTCAGCTCCATTTCATGGTAATCCAGATTAATGCAATAGCTCTTGAGAAATATTTCCGGTCCCACAGTAGTAACCTCAGTGATAGCACTGAAAGCAATTTTTCTAGCTAAAGCTGCTTTTCTATTACTCATTGCTGTGCGATTCATTGCCTATTAATGAAGCCATTAGTACAAGAGAAATACTGTAAAGCACTGTAGGAATCTGTTTCATCAGATGCTATCAAAGAGCACACCCAAATGCTGTCAGTTACTGTTTGTCACAGGCTGCTATTTATGCACATTGACGTGCATAAAGCTGAACAAATGAGCATGTGATTGAATTCTAAAAAGCTGTTATAATTTCATTCGTGAGGAAATTAAACGGGGTACCAGAAGCTATGGGGCAGGTTGATAGACTTCCTGCAGTGGGAATGGATCCAGGCTAAACAAGGATAGTAGGTAAAAACCAATGTTCCCTGTCTCACAGGCAGTTAAGCTTATCTAATTAAGGATTTCATCTATAGTGAAAAAAAAAATTAATGAGATGTTCAAGATGCCGCCGGTCTGTCTATGTGACCTGCTTTGTATCACTGTGAGGAAAGTTATTTCATCTTTTCATCAGTTACACAACTCATTGCTCCACCACGTGAGAATGAAGCCTGTTTGCTTACTATATGATTCACTATTTGATTCATCTTCTGAAACAAAGGTCATGGCAAGGGCATGTAAGACACAAATAATGTCCCCCACAGAGGCGCCCTGGTTTTTATAAATAAACATCATCTCATTTTTCCCGCTAATGACAAAATCTCATCCTATTCTCGACAATAATTCACTGCAGAATGTGTGGATGATAAATGTTAATAATCCAAGGGGCTGGTGTTTTGAGAGCCACTCATCTGGGTGAAAATTCAGAACCAGAAAAACCCAAACATGCTACAGTGCATGCCGGCAAGCCTGTGGGAAAATGTTGGACATGACAAATTCAGGAAAAATTATAACTTTGTATTTGTAAAAACTAGAAAGGGGGAAGCTTGTAAACCTGAGAACACCATCCCAACTGTGAAGTATGGGGGTGGCAGCATCATGTTGTGGGGCTGTTTTGCTGCAGGAGGAACTGGTGCACTTCATAAAATAGATGGCATTATGAAGAAAGAACATTATGTGGAAATATTGAAGCAACATCTCAAGCCATCAGCTAGGAAGTTTAATGGGTCTTTCAAATGGACAATGACCCTAAGCATACTGCTAAAATAGTCACAAAGTAGCTTAAGGACAACAAAGTTAATGTTTTAGAGTGGTCATCACAAGTCCTGATCTCAATCCCATAGAAAATCTGTGGGCAGAATTGAAAAGGTGTGCGAGCAAGGCGGCCTACAAACCTGACTCAGCTACATCAGTTCTGTCAGGAGGAATGGACCAGAATTCCAGCAAA
>VUQH01055819.1:0-12266 GCA_015106775.1 Etroplus canarensis | reverse complement strand
GAGACGAGTGTCAGGGGTGCTTTGTGACAGAAGGATAGCAGCAAGAGTAAAAGGGAAGGTTTACACACAGTAGTGAGACCTGCCATGATGTATGGTTTGGAGACGGTGGCACTGACAAAAAGACAGAGAGGCAAGGCTGAGATGGTTTGGACATGTTCAGAGGAGGGATAGTGGATATATTGGACAAAGGATGTTGAGGATGGAGCTTCCAGGCAGGAGGAAAAGAGGAAGACAACAGAGAAGACTGATGGATGTAGTGAAGGAGGACATGCAGAGGGTGGGTGTGAGGGAAGAGGATGCAAGGGATAGGATGGGATGGAGGCAGATGATCCGCTGTGGCCACCCCTAACGGGAACAGCCGAAAGAAGAAGAAGATTACGGGGGGGCTAAAGTGGGTCGTCTTTCAACACGAAGGTTGGAGGTTCAGTCCCTGACTTCTCCAGTCTACATGTCGAAGTGTCCTTTGGGCATGACACTGAACACCAAATTGTTCCTGTTGCATCCATCAGAGTATGAATGTGTGCATGATAATTAAAATGCGCTTAAGGCATAGAATAAAGCACTGTAGGAATGTGTGTGGGAATGGGCGAATGAGGCTTGTAGTTAAACAGCACTCTGCGTGCTCAGTTAGGGTAGAAAAGCACTATATACTGTAAGTACCTGTCCATTTACCATGATTACTGTATGTTGGTCTTAGTGCATTAAAAACTGGAAAAAGAACAAGAAATCTGGGGGAAAATCCAGACTTGCTTCTAGATTAGATCAAGATTCATTTTAATTCTATGTCTTTTTCTGGACTTGGGCCTTGGTCACTACATGGTAAGCATAAAAGTAGACACCAAAGGGATATTTGTCTCATGCTGTCGTGATCCCAGGATTCTGTGTTGGTGATGGTTTCAGAGTTTCATTGTTCTTAGTAATATTCATTTAGTTTTGATTGTCATTCATTAGTTAGTATTTTGAGCAATAGTTTTTGTCTCCTTTTTACACCTGTTTTTTCCCCTTTGTCAGTTATTAGTTATCCACTTCCCATTTTACTTTGTAGTTATTTATCTCTTCTGTCATATTTTGAGTTTTACTTCCTCCTCTGTCATCAACTTGATTGTTTGCACCCATGTTTCATTCTCCCCAGCTGTCCCCACTTCCCTGATTAACCTGTGCAAGTATATCCAGTCATGTCTCTCATTCAGTCTTGGTGTCTTCGTACCCCCCGGATTTATACTGTTCGATTTATGGATTTTGCAATTTTCTTTTTTTGTATTTGTATCCACCAGAAATAAATGTGTGTTTTTGGCGCCTTCAGACTGCCTTCCATGTCTGCAATTTGGTCTTCTCTCTTACACTTCCAACTCATGACACATACTGTAACGTATTTTACACTGCAAAACCAAATATATTGGCCAGAGAGCTGAAATTAAATATCTGCCTACTCCTCTGGGGGTATATACCTACCAGGTTTGGTGAAGCTTCTTGAAATCTGTCATGAGTTATAACTTGGTATTATACGACACCAGGTCAAAATCACAACATCATCCAACTTTTGTCTGGAAGATACTGTATAGTACCAATAATATTAAAGAGAAAGAGTTCCTAGATTGAAGGGCATTTCATGCACATGAAGTTGCAACATGTCCCCTTTGCCCTTTGTGGGACAGGACAAGTGTGGCAGTCAGGAAGATGCTGTTCACAGACCTGTTAAATATTTCAGGAAGAGAGCTTCATCTGATCTCTCTGCATCAGTTCACAGGCCCCTGTTCCTCTCTGTTTCTCTCTCATACACACGCACATACACGCAAACACTATTGCACATTCAGAATAGACACAAACAGCCAACACACAAGAGAACAAGCTGTATTAAAGAGCTGCAGTCGACAGGTAACCTTTTACTGCTGCCCACTGCTGTTACAGCAACTGCAGCTGCTCCAGAGCCGGAGCTTCAGTCAGAGCCTGAGGGAAGAGGACAACCAAAGAATTCATCCAGTGTGCAATGAGGGACAATGTAAGTAAATATGCCAGTTTAAAAAAGACAAAAAGAAAAGCTTTTGACTTTGACACAAGTGCAAGCAATAGTAACTTTTTGCATACCATAAAGTGTAATGCAGATGATCCACGATATAAGCTGCAGCTAATAAATATGTTTGTTAACTAGTTTGACAATGCTTAAATTTCTATAAACTGACGGAAAACTGCTAGCTTTTTACCCTTTAACAAATTATTTTCACTATAAAATATCTGTAAAAGAATCAAAAATGTGTATACACCAAAATCTCAGAGCCCTTCAAATGTTCTTTTGTCAGATCCACTGCTTTAATAGGCAATTTACAAATGGATAAGACATCTAATGAATGTAAATACTTGACAGTCATTTGCATTTTAACTATAAAAATGACAGAAGCATGATGATAATGTGATGTGAAAAAGAAAGTTGTTGCAGGACTCTATGCAGTCACGTGGAAAACGAAATACAGCCCGTGATTCAATCAATACCTTGTAGAACCACCTTTAGCAGAAATGACTTGAAGTAATCATTCTCTGAGTGGCATTATCAGTCTCTCACATCACTGTGGAAGAATTTTGGCCCACTTTTCTTTTAAAAGATTGCTTCGATTCATTGAGGTTTGCAGACATTCATTTATGTACAGCTCTCGGCATGCAACAGAATTTCAATCTGGTTAAGGTCTGGACTTTGGGCCATTGTAACACCTCGATTCTTTTCTTTCTCTTCCAATATGTTGTATATTTGCTGGTGTGCCTGGCATCATTATCCTGTTGAATGAATGTTCATCCAAGCTTTACCTGTTAGACAGATGGTCCCACATTTTACTCCAGAATACTTCACTATACGGAAAGGTTCCTGGTCGATTTAATGATTACAAGGTGATCCAGGTCCTGTGGTTGCAAAACAAGTTCAAATCATTACCCCTCCATGACTGTACTTGACAGTTGGTATGAGGCATTTGTACTAATATGCTGTGTTTGGTTTTCACCAAACGTGACACTGTGCATTATAACCAAAGATCTCCATTTTGGTCTCATCTGTCCAAATGACATTGTTCCTGAAGTCTTGTAGTTTGTTCAGATGCAGCTTTGCAAACTTAAGCTGTGCTGCCATGTTCTTTTCAGAGAGAACAGGCTTTCTCCAGGCAACCCTTTCAAATAAGCCACAGTTGTTTAGTCTTTTTTCTAATTTCACTGCCTTGAACATGCTAACTGAGACCAATAGTGCCCAAGATGTAGCTCTTGGGTGTTTTGCAATTTTGATGAGCATTGAATGGTCTGACCTTCTCCTGGGAATATTGTGGCATTGTGTCAACACAACCTGAATGCTCCACACCAGCAACTGCCAGAACTTTTGTTTTTATAGAGGTGGTCACACTGGCTGATGATCATTTTTTAAAGTGCATTTGATTAACAGCACCTGGCTCTTTATGTCTTTTGGACTAAGGTGAACTTAGTTTTTCACAGGACTACATAGAGTCACTTTCTTTTTCACATGACTGTCTAAACAGTTGACTAGTCATTTAAGCACATTCCCTTCTAACTCTACAGTAAACAATCATGGTAATGGTATTAGTGTTATAAGTACTAATTAAAAAATTGACTTAAATAAAAACTTTGACCAGATAATGGCAAAAGATAAAATGCTAAAAAACAAAAAAGCATTAAAAACAGAACATGAATGTGTATGCTATGGGAATCTCAACAGCTTTCAAAAGTTTTCTGAATTTCCCCTTGGCTGTAAATTGTGTGACAACATACTTTACAAAGAAAGCAAAAAACCCAACAAAAACCATGTGATCAAACCAATAAGTTAGACGCACCCACATACTCTTGGCAGAGCTGAAACTTAGCAGAAACTAACAATTGGGTTTTTTTCTATAAAATGTCCCAAATTCTTCAAAACTTAACAATTGCAGCAAGTTAATGATGTCACTCCACTATTATTGACAGATTATTTTATAGTTTTAAGACAGCAGATGACCAAAAAAGTGACAAAAAGTTGATGTTAAACTCTTGCACAACTGCCAAACTCCCTCATGAAGGTAATATCATTTACTTCATAATGAGGCTTATAATCTACATTACTTCAGCATGAGAAAGCCAAACCAAAAGACAGATAAAAGAAGAAGACTAAATAGAGAGCGACACAAGTGCTGAGTCATTTTGACCCATACGGCTGAGGTCGAATCAATGACTCGCTCTGACTGACTGAGTCTTCTGTCACTCGACATGCGGAAGAAGAAGATGTTGAGGTCTCTTAAACAGACTTGATAGGAATTTCCTCCACTGCCTGATGGACCTGACATTTTTTTACCTCTGTGCCATTTCTGTGAGCACTCTTTACGCCAAGCGTCAGTCTACATCAGTGAATCTTGCTTTTGCCAAACAGGCTCCACCTCAACCTTTCCAATGTGTCCCGCACTATTGCTGGGTAATAGACAAAAATGTAGTAGACCAAGGAGAACGTGACAACTGAGAAAGTCTGCCTCAAACCCTAACTAGACGATGCTGGGTACAGAAGCAAGCAAAAGCAAGTGAATATTAGAAGCTAGGAAAATGCCAATAATGCTAATATTCATGAGCTGTTATCAGTTGACAAGTGACGACAGTTACAGTGGTGTTTGTGATGTTTGACACAGCAGCTGTCCTCCAAAGCTTTGCCTTGAAGCCAAAAACTTGTGAGTTTAGCGTACTTGATGTGTGGATGTGATGCATAAGTTTTCAAAAATGAATCCATAAAGAATATTTTGCATTCTCTTGCCTTTGATGGTGGCTTGGGTGGTTTTGTTATCTGTATTGTGTAATACGGGGGGGCCATTTTTCTAGTTTTTGTTGCCTTGAATTATAACTTAACCTCAGAAAAACCTGAATACAAGCTGTCACTGTCTGTCTGGCCTCAAGGCTTCAACGCATGCAATTGCATTCAATTCACCATCTTCAAACAGCTATTCATTGATTTCTTTATGGGATATTTAATTCAAAAGGTATTTTTCACCAGAGCAATAATAATTGCCCCTAAAGATTTTACAACAATATGGATATGACTTAAGAATATAGATAAGCAGTTGAAGACCGCATTGAGCTTACTGGATGAAGGCCAGGCAAGGTCTCACTGCTTTTAAAAGGGCACTTTTATGAAATTTCTGCATGCCTGAAGAAATATTCAAAACCTCTTTGTTCAAGGATGTATGAATTCCTGGAATCTCAGTGTTCCACTTACCCAGGCCACTGAAGTGAGTGTTCTTTTCTTTGCTGGCTCATGCAAGGAGTTATTTGCTCCTTTTCTATCTTACGTTGCCATGTGTTGGCCTCCAGAGAGGCAGCGTTTCATTACAGCTAAAGCCCACTTTAGCATGTTCGGAATGGTGCACATTGATCTATTTGACCATGGCAGTTCTCTCTACGATCTTTTGCATTAGAAGGTTGCATCTAAGAGCACAGCGTCCAAATCTGTGGGAGAGCTTGGATGAAACTTAACCCCATACTCTTTACCAAAGTCCTCAGAAGAAAACTATTTAAATGAGAACCTTTTGAGTTTTATCTGTAACCTCTTTTTCATTATTTCCTACTCAATGTCTGCAACTCATTAGATAAAGGATTTTTTTTAGCAAGTAGACTTTAGCTGCTGTCACCCAGAATAAAAAATGGCATATTGGGGTGTATATATTGCATACACATGACCACATAAGAGTTCTCCCATATAGCACCTGAATTTCATTGTGCTGACTTTTCTCAATAACACCAAAAGATAACAGAGTTTCCCAGCAAAGCTATTCTTCAGCCAGTACCCTGGGAATCTGTATCACATCTCCTGTCAAACACTAGCCCGTACTGATGAATCAGAAAAATTGGAAAGGTGCTTGACAGATGTGTACTGGCAAGAAAACACTATGATTGTGTCTGTCCATCATGGGACACCTTGTTTAGTGTTCTCACTCAAGACAATATGGGAGAGCTATAGAGCCTGTGTCGAAGTGTGTTAGTGTGTGCCGCGCCTGACACGACTTCATCTCTGAATATTGGACGAGTCTATTATGTGTGCTGAGACAGAAGGCGATTGTGCAATGACATCTAACACTCAGCAGGCTCAGGAGGGATGGAGGGTGAACCTCCTACTTTCTGTGCACAGAACTTAAAAGCTCTAGTAATTGAGACCATTTCTGAGTGTCCACCATTTTTGTGCAGATGCTTCTCAGCAAGCCTAAAAGTTGGCGATAAAGCAGCTACATTCAATCTGAGGTATCAGCTAAGACTCCACAGAGCTTTAAGTATAGATCTTCACTGAGTCCCCAGTTGTTTGAGGGTCTCTCAGGCAGCATATGCGTTTCCAGACCCCACTTAGCAAGACACTGGAAGTTGATCAATGGAGGGGTGGAAAGGCACAACTGAGGTGATGGAGATACCTGCCACTGCAGCAGCACGGGCTGATCTGTTACTGACAAATACTCACCCTGGGACATGAATCTCCGCCAGATCCTTCCAACTGAGCTGGAACAGAGGAAGAAAGAAAGATAGAGAGGGGTTTGTCCAAAAAGGCTATAGCATAAAGGAAAAAGTAAATTATTTGAATACATGTCCTGTTTTATCCAGAGTTTCAAGGTCATGCCAGTCTGTTTCAGTGCAATATGGATGAAAAGAATCCAGTGCTAGATAATCTCTAATAAACAGCTTTTCTCCTTTGAGCTAGACATTAAAGGGCTGAAACACAGGCAAAGCTCATAAACTAAACATGAATAAGCAACTGTGATCTCATTTCCTTGCAGATATAACATAGAGTGTGTGGCTTCATGTGGTTTGCCCCTGTCATTTTCTTCTTTTGAGTCACAAGGTGCATCCAAGGACATCTGAAATTCAGCATGATAAGACTGTAATTTTTTCTTTATAATATTAGAGTTAGACTTAATTTTAAATGGATTAGACTTTTATATATAGAAAAATGTGTGTGTTTGTGTGTCTTCTGGAAAAAAAATCCACATAACAATTTACTATTACAGAGAAACCTCAACTTTTTTATTCAGTGATGTGAGTTGTGACAAGTGTTTTTCTTGGCCATAGACCTTTTGACCTGGTGGTTCTAGACTAATAATGTTGACTAATTACAATCAAACTGGCATGCTACAGCTCTCTGGGATATACCAACTTCAGTGCATTTTGGTGTGGCATAGTTACAAACTGCAGCATGCTTTACATTGAATTTAGGTTTGGCTTTGAATACAGAACAGTCATAAGCAGATAATTAATTCTTAATTTCTTCTTTTTTTTATCCCTCAACCCCCAACCAGTCGAGGCAGATGGCTGTGACTTCCCTAAGCCTGGTTTGGCCATAGATCTCTTCCCTTTCAAAGGAAGATCTTCCTTCCCACCTTCGCCAAGTGCTTGCTCAAAGAGGATTGACTGATTGCTGGAGTTTTCTTTCTAATATTGTAGGATATTTATATAGTATGAAGTGCCTTGATGCAACTTTTGTTGTGAATTGGTGTTATATTAATAAAACTGAGTTGAACTGAACTAAATTAACCCAGTAACTAATCTGAACAATGGCACAATTTGGACTTTTGCTAAACACAAAACTACAGAAGCATGAAATCCACTGGTTTGAGCATTCATACTATTGTGTCTAGACTCAGTAAATAAAACAGAATGTAATATACATCACAAAATGCCCAGGTATGTCAATTACCAAAAAAAGTGGAAAAAAGAATGAGATGTTTTCATTGACTGTCAGTATATATTTTAGATCAAGACGAAAAAAATCAAAGAAAAACCATTTTTGTGTAAAACTACCACAGCGACACGAGGAGGAAAAGATGTTAGAACATCTGCCAACTAAAGAACAAAGACCTTTATAATTTTTGACAGGTTTAAAGCTGAGTAAGTTTCTACTGTCTCTACAGTTCGAGATCAACCTGTGACTCTATGCACACATGGTCACCTGTGTGTACTTTGTTTCAGAGAGGCTAAATATGTGAGTCAGTATGCACTGGCAGTTTGGGGAGATTAAGAACAAGAAAAGCGGCTGAATATTAGGGATGGCACAGGACTAACTGGGCCATTTCCCCCAAAGGAAATTTTGTATTTTTTTGTGTTTTTCAGCCTGTGATCAGCCAGTATTTTCCCATCTGCTCTGCCACTGGTTGAGTGCACTTCCTGTGACTAATCGCATTGTAAAGGGTTACCTCAAATTAGAAACAAAAGAAAAACAGCTTTTGCAGAAACATCCTTTCTGTTCAAGCTGATATACCAATTCTACATTGTCTATGTATACTGAAAGCAAATTATCTGCAAGATGCATCGAGTTAACACAGACCAACACTCTACCTTCACCAGCAACACCTAATCTTTGTCAGTGATGCAGTCAGCAGGCTGCTGACATCTCCCTGTCGAGGCTGAAATATGGCATATCGCGAAAAATCAATAAAAGGAGACTTACTGGCCATATAACAGTTTTTCTCTCTTATTGCTTCCATTACTTTCACCGTTTTCTGTCACAATGTTAGATTAATTTATATTTTAACTGTTTCCTCAACTGCAAATTTATCATTATGACAGATATCATTATTTCATAATAGCTTCAAAATGTTATTTTAATAATTTGCTTGCCAGCCAGTGACTATATTCATAAGGCCAAATTTAATGATGTGAAGTAGTGATAAATTATTCTATTGTCCCCATGTTAATTAAAAAACCTTAAATAAAGTGAAGCATCATCCCCTATTACTTCAGAGAGGGAGCAAACTGTAGGTGGAGGTGAAGTGGCCCAAAGGAATGCGGAACTAAAGAGTAACTATGACGTAGGATGCTTCACTACTTAAGGCAAAATACAAAGGGCAACAAATGTTGAGAAGATCTGTAACAAATAAGTGTTTGGTGGAATTAATTACGACCACCCATGAAGACAAAACATTTAGATTTAAATTTAAAGATGATTATGGACAAATGATTAATTATTTACAGATTCCGTATTCTTTAGTAAATTCGTATTACTACTGCAAAGTCCTGGATCAAGAGTTATAAGGAGAGTACTGACTATCGACTCAGTAAGTCAGTCTTTTCAGTAAGTCTTCAGTAACTTCTGAATGTTTTTGTCTGTCAGTGGAAAAGTAGGCAATGAATTAGGGAACTGAAATAAAAAGAATTAGATACAATTAATTTAAAGAAAAAAGTCAGTAGTTGCATCTCTAACAGACAAGCTCTCTTTGGTCTGAACAAAGTCCATAATACTTCAAACTTCAAAGAGTAACACAAACAATAATTTCTTCACCATGTTCCCATTGTGAAACAATAAAAGCATAATATAAATACCCTCAAAGTAAAAATGACAATAAATCATAAATCAATGAGTCGATAATCATGCATGTTTTGCATACACAATATTTACTATATTAACCATTAGAGTTTAGTTTACATTTGTTATTAGGCACTAAACTCATCTTCTCAACTTCTCAAACTCAATATCCGAGTTTAATGGGAATCTTTTTAGTTTGTCAAGTAGCCATCAGAAAATTAGTTGTGACACCTTTGCCCAGGAGAGACACTAACTTAGACACTTATCAGATCTGAGTGAACTCAAGAAACAAGCTGAACTGTACATTACTCTTAATGCATTAAAAGCTGGAAAAAGAACATGAACTCTAGGGGAAAGCCAGATTTATTTCTGGATCAGATTTATTTTATTTCTATGTCTTTATGTGGACTTGAGCTTGTCAAGGCTTGTTGTGTGAAGTCTGGACGAACGAGACCCAAATGAAGGACTCACAAGGCAGACAGGATAAAAGAAAAAGCAAGCCGATTTTATCATGACTGATAAAGTCTTTAACAAAACATAGTCCAGATAATCCAGGGAAAAGCTACAAACAAGAACTAAGAAACACATAATGCTTGGAACCAAGGACACAGCTAGAGAAACGACATGACAATAACAAAGGACAGACTGGTCTATATATATATGCATAGACTATTTGTTGACAAGACACAGGAGGAGAAAGAATACAGGTGGTAACAATCAGGGAGACAGGAACTAAAATTAAATACAAGAAACAAAATGAAACAGGAAATATTCAAATACCTTTCAAAAAGACTAGATGCAGGGAGACATGAGGAAGACAATAAAACCTAACTCAACAAACTTAGTAATAATAATAATAATAATAGTAAACTAGAACCCAAATACAGTATACCGAAATACATGACAGAAGAACATCTCAACTTCATAATGTTAATACAAACTAGAATCCAAGAAAAGAGGAAACACAGCTAATACATAAAAAGTCAAAATTCCACAACAAAATCCATAGTCCATGACAGAGCTTTGTACACTGTTTGGTAGCTTCACCAGAATGTCAGTGAAGCAGTTGACAATTCAGAGGTTACTGTAATTTGTCAAGAATAGAAATAAAGTTATACATTTTCTTGTCATTAGTTGGCTATATTATACAGTACAAACTAATGAAAATTAAAATCCACTGAAAAATCAGGAAAGCTCACAAACAATGATGTCCAGGAAAAATTTATTTTGTTCACCACCAAATGAAAGTATGAACTGAAAGGGTCTGTACTGACCTTTGGCTTCTCCCTTGCGTTTTTCCCAAGGGGCTGCTGCAGTGGATTAATCCACACTGGTTATTTGGCAGAGGTTTTACACTGGATGCCCTTCCTGACCCAACCTTCCATGGTGAGAGGGGCTTGTGTCCCCACCTGGAATTGAACCAGGACTTTTCGCTTTTAAGTCCAATGTTTAAACCACTACCATGGCCATCAAAGTTTAAAAATATGTGAATGGTCATAGCAATGACCATAATACTGCTGTTAGCATAATGTTAATATGAAGGTCCCGACCATCCCTTCCTAATGTGAGATTCAACCAGTAGGACCACTCCCTCCATGATCATTACCAACGATCATGATCATCACCATCTAACAGAATACAAGTGGTATGCAACACATGTGTGATATTTTGAGGCATCAAAGAACTATTAGCAGTAGGTCTAGCATCTACAAGAAGAGAATCATCAAATGTTTACCAGCATGACAGTCATTGTGACAATGGAATATTACAATAAGACATTATGCCATAAATAAACCTAATGACAGCATTTATTTATAGATGGCAGAGTGGCACATGCAAACATTTATTTTATGAACATTATAATCCAAACCAATACTCTCAGGAGCAGTGTTACTTGTGAAAATGGAAAACTGCCCATAACAGGACAAATGTGCCTTTAACCTTAAGCACAGTTTGGGTGACAAGTCATTAAGTGATCATTGTGTGCAAGTTAAATCTGACCAATATGTTTGTGACTCGGTGATGGATGGATGGATGGATGGATGGATGGATGGATGGATGGATGGATGGATGGATGGATGGATAGATAGATGGGAAGACAGGCAGATGGGTGGCGATTGCCTCACTGTGGCATTAGCTCATTTGTCCTTTGCCCAGATCAGTTAAAAAGTAGCAACTGAAGTGGAATTTTTCATACATAAAAAATACCCCCAATTTAACCTATATTTATGGGGGGTGAAGTTGACCTTACTACAGAAAAATACAAAGTCATGCATCCTGAGAGGACAGAAAAGTCAATCCAGCCAACAGCTGGTAAGAGGTTTCAAACAACAACTATAACTAATCATCTGCGTACCGTGAAAGCCCCTGTCACACCTTGACAACTTGACAAGCGTATGCCGACGTAGGAAAAAAATCTCGATAATCATCGATATAGTTCGAGGTACGTTTTTGATAAGTTACGCGCATGCTGAAGTACTACAGATCGCAATGTTTGCAGATGACATTGTGATCTGTAGTGAGAGTAGGGAGGAGGTGGAGGAGAGCCTTGAGAGGTGAAGGTATGCACTGGAGAGAAGAGGAATGAAGGTCAGTAGAAACAAGACAGAGTACATGTGTGTGAATGAGAGGGAGGCAGGTGGAACAGTGAAGATGCAAGGAGTAGAGGTAGCAAAGGTGGATGAGTTTAAATACTTGGGATCAACCATCCAAAGCAATGGACAGAGCACAAGAGAGGTAAAGAAGAGAATTCAGGCAGGGTGGAGTGGGTGGAGATGAGTGTCAGGGGTGCTTTGTGACAGAAGGATAGCAGCAAGAGTGAAAGGGAAGGTTTACAGGACGGTAGTGAGACCTGCCATGATGTATGGTTTGGAGACGGTGGCACTGACAAAAAGACAGGAAGCAGAGCTGGAGGTGGCAGAACTGAAGATGTTGAGATTTTCCCTGGGAGTGACCAGGATGGACAGGATTAGAAATGAGT
>VUQH01055816.1:19250-40800 GCA_015106775.1 Etroplus canarensis | reverse complement strand
GAATGCCGCGAAAAATGCTGATCGTAGCAGGACAGCAGGGATACATCTAGGATCACACCAGGAGTGGTAAAATCGTGGACTAGGACAATCAGGATGACCTTCCGACAACCATTCAGATATGCGGACAATATGAGGAAATAATGCAAGGTTATAAATTCGGTGCTGATTTTGGGTTTTTCTCATATTGCCTCTGTGCACATCTGTGCACTTCATAATATCACTTCATATTATGCACTTCATAAAAATTCTTTTATATACAGTTCCTATCACTCCCTCCAGGAAATACACGGCACCACGATTCTTCAGTTACTGATGGATTTATTCTCTTAATAGAACTTGTAACATCACCGTCATAAAATCCACTGCCGAACTGTGCAAAATGCACGACAATGTGCAAAATATGCACGCATTTATATCACACAAACGGCACAAATTAAACAATAAATATGCGCACTCCAGCATAAAATGCATAAACAAACATACCTGGCTGCACACAACCAAGAGGGAATGAGTCCACTTGCATAACAAAAGGTCTTCAACAGAAAATGTATAATCCATGTCAACTTGAAAAAATAGCACCTCTTAAACTTTAGCGGACTATAACTTATCCCGCTCTTAATTTTACTTCCAGGAAGAAAAAAGGTGCAACAAGTAAAACATATCCTGTCCGACACAAAGTGAAAACACACTTCCCAGGTTTCCACATAGTGCCAATACAAAAACAAAGTATTCATAAAATGAATCACATAGAATGTATGTAAACAAAAATGTATATCAATAACAACATAATTATTATGGCAGTTACAGTTCCAAAACAATGACAATAATAACAATCACAATCACATCACAAGATCACCGCAAAGTGCTCATCTACACTACATCGCAGTACTGTGTGAAATGTTCATCAGTCCCAGAAAGTACACCACAGTTCTGTGTGTCACAAAATATCCCTGCATAATGTTCACCATTCACAGAAACGAAAGCACAGGTCACTATCCTCAGTCCTGCTTGCCCTACTGGTTGTCATCAGGACAAGGCTCCCGAGGCTTTCGGGAGCGTTTGCAGAAAAGGCAGAAGTGTTATGGAAAGGCGGGATGTCCACACGACAATGCAGACAAGTTCCCGAAGGTGTCAGGAAGTTCATTTCCGTGTCCAAATTTTGGTCGAGTCTAAAATTTCGATGCGGAAATTTTGCCCTCTCCCGAAGGCGCAGAAATGCGGGGAAGTGTTCAGGAATGATAAAGACAGTGAAAGGAAGCTTTCAAGAATATGCGGGGAGGTTGCGGATTTACTAAATTTGCATTCCGCATCTTGTCCGTGCCCTAGTGGACGCTAGATTTTAGCCAACTTTCATCTGGTTGGCTCCTGCTCATAAACAAAAATTTTGAACAACAGGTGGGGTGGGGCTTCTGTGGTCACAGTGAGAGCTGTGTGCCCAAGCTGACCAAATAAGGGATATCCACTCACAGTGAAGTCATCTAGAGTCTGTCTGAAGCTTGACTATTTGCCCCCTGGGATTCTTAATAGATGCATCGATCTATTTCTGCCATACGAACATCCACCACTGTAACATTATACACTCAGCAGCCACTTTCTTGGGTACACCTAATCAGCTGCTCATTAATGCAAGTATCTAATCAGCCAATCACATGGCAGTAACTCAATGCATTTGGGCACGAAGACATGGAAAAAGAGAAATACCCAGTGAGCGGTAGCTCTCTGGGCAAAAATACTTCATTGGTTCAGAGGTCAGAGGAGAATGGCCAGACTACTTCAAAATGACTGAAGGCAAGTGTAACTCAAATAATCACTCATTACAACCAAGGAATGCAGAAGAGCATCTCTGTATGCATAACATATCAAACCCTGAAGGAGATGAACTACAACAGCAGAAGACCACACCGGGTGCCACTCCTGTCAGCTGAGAACAGGAAACAGACTGCAATTTTCATACAATCGCACCAAAATTGGACAACAGAAGTTTGGAAAACATTGCCTGGTCCGCTGAGTCTCAGTTTCTGTTGAGACATTCAGATGGTAGGGTCAGAATTTGGCATGCACAACATGAAAGCATGACTCCATCCTGCCTTGTATCAACAGTTCAGATGGTGGTGATGGTGTAATGGTGTAGGATATATTTTTCTTGGCTCATCTTCAGCCCCTTAGTACCAACTAGGGATCCCGCAGACTACCTAGGTATTCTTGCTAACTATGTCTCTTACAATGTACCCCATCTTCTAATGGCTGCTTCTAGCACTATAACGCACCATGTCACAAAGCTGAAATCATTTCAAACTGATTTCTTGTGCTCACACTTTTGGGATGTGGTAGAATGTGACATTCGCATCATGGATGTACAGCCAACAAATCTACAACCAGTGTGTGACGCTATCATGTCAATATGCACCAAAATCTTTGAAGAAAGTTGCCATTACCTTGTTGAATCTATGCTATGAAGTATTAGGGCAGTTTTGAGGTCAAAAGAGGGAATTAGCAAAGGTTCCCTAGTAAAATGACCAGTAAGTGTATAAGACAGAAAATATGGAAAATCATAATAGGGCCTCTTTATGAATATAAAAGATTTCTACAAGCCAGTGTGCAAATAAAAAGCAGATTTTTTTAAGGACTCCTGTGTCGGCTCTGAATTTGGCTCTGTTTGTTATTGCGGTGAGATGAGCCGTGTTTCATCAACTATGTTGAACTGTTACAGCTTAGGGATTATTCAGGCCATCTCAGATACTGTAGTTCACGTGCAAAGTAAACAGGGAAGTCCTGTTCTGGCATATTAGCGAATAACCGTAAACGCCGCAAGGACCGTGTCTACAGAGACATGTCATAGCAATACTCGTCGGCTGACCTACCAAAGCACCAAAACATATTCAGAAAAAGGCTGGAAATAATAACTGTGGATAATAACGTGCACCATTTTTGCTTTTAAAAAATATTTAATTGTCAGGCAACTGTATTATATACATCTAGCTCAAACCTTTACAGCATAACCCTGCAAAAATTCTTGCACACAAAAGTTATAATGGCCATAAAGGCGAAAGAACTTTTGTATTGCTTGTAAACTATGAATATGATGCATCTATGTTTTTTAGTTTACAAATAGCTTGCGACTTGCCTAAAAGACACGGAAAAAGGTATGTCAAGTCAATACCTGCGAATAAACAATCTTAAAACATCATAAAATATGAAAAACTGCCCATCCCAATGTCCCAGAGCAAACATGTCATGCTCAAAATGTTTATTTTGGTTTTCAAAAAAGTGCAAAACTCAAATGTATTCAGTTTATGACGCAGAAAAAAGCAGCAACAGGTTAATGGGATGCTGGCCATGTTCAAACACACAATAAAACAGCTCTTTAACACCAGCCAGGAAAATGCTTTGAAGAACTTTATGAGACGACACAAATGTGTAAATTGTCCTATGCTGTCAAGCCAAGAAAAGCAGCAAAAACAAAAAAAAAAAAAAATCCAAGTGTGAACCAGCTAATAGAATAAGCCTGGGGGTAGTCACAGACACTTGTGAAATTCTACTAGTGGATGTGGAGGGTGGCACTGTGAATAACTGACCATCAAATGGAAAGTTTACTAACTGCTGCTGGTCTCTGGTCTTGTTGCTACCTTAACCCAACACCCTGCAGCTTGTTCTTGTAGAATTACGCAAAGCCACTGCATATTCTTGAACCATCTCATGCATTTTCTACAGAAAAGAGACAGCTCACAAAACTGCTGGCCCAAAGATTTTGAACTACTGGCCTCTTTTTCACCCTTGTGGTGCTGTTGCCTAATCTAGAACGATTGCTACATTATTTCCAGTGGGAAAATGCCTGGTCCTGGCGCCAAAAGGGTTAGTAAGAGACTGGCATCTGCAAGAAATTCCCTGAGGCTTCACAGATAGACCCTGCAGATTTCATCTACTCTGGTTGACTTCCCATGAAAATTACTCCAGCTTCTGTTACGTAAAGGTACATAATGTTCAGTTTAGGAATGGGCACTTCCAACAACCGGAATGGCAATGACGTAGTAGCTCATCCGGCTCCCGATCCATCACAGTTCACACACTATTGTTGTGTGTGAAGTACAGAAAGAAAGTGAGAAGTTATCATGTCACTGGTTGGCTTTAGTGCAGAAACTACTTAGAATTAAAATTTACTGAGAAGTCAAGGAGGTTCACGAACAGTCATATCCAAGACAAGGATCCTAGTTCTTGATTGGCATTAACCTAGCTTAAAATATTATCATGCCATAAATAAAACTAATGACAGTATTTATCTATGGATGATAGAGTGGCCCTCATTTTGTGAGCATTACTATACAGACCAACACTGTAGGAGGAGGAGCAATGATTCTTGTGAAAAAGGAAAAGTGCCCGTAAAATGACAAATATGACCTTGAGCAAATTTTGGGTGAAGACCCATTAGATGATCATTATGTGCAAGTTACATTAAAAGCTGACCAATGCCCTGAGAGAAGTAGCAATTCTTGTGAAATGTGGATGGACCGATTCCTCGTCATGGCAATGACTCATCAGTCCTTCGGCTGAATAAGCCAAAAATAGTGCTTAATTTTAACTTGGAAAGATCTGACTAGTGTTTGAATACCATCCCGCCACTCAAAGCTCACTTAAATGATTGCACACAGCTGTGGCACACCGGACAAGTTAGCTTTAACTCCGTACTGAAATACACCAAAATCACACAAAACAAATTTTTGGCTTTGCACGTTCCTTCTGTTTGCAGAGTAGTAGCTCACACACTTAACTGGCCCGAAACCTGATAGTAGAGCTTTCTACTCCTATTTTTTTTGTTCAAACACCAAGCAGCATGTACAGTAGGTGAGACAAAAATGGTCACACTATTTGATTTTTAATACCTTAATGACTATTAAAGTATTTGAACATCATAAAGTTCCTGTTTTCAAACTTGAATGTGGGCTGGCTCTCAAACAGCTCTAAGGTAGCACTGGCTCCCAACTAGCACCGGCACCGTGTTTTAAAAAAGAAAAGCCTAGCATGAGTGGTTATGGCTACAGAAAGAACATAGCTGTTATTCTGATAACCACAACAGGTGAAAAGGTAAGCCCAACCTCTGCTGTATAACATTCAGTTCTACATCTTGTTGACATGATGGCCAGTTCTAAAAATGTAGATCTGGCTCCACAACAGGACTGGCACCATAAATGGTGGAAAAGAGGTACTTTAGTCCCTGATGATAATTCTGCTGATAATTCTACAAATGGCCTTGTAGCTTCGTACAACATCATTTGTAAAGCCAAAGGCAACTTACAGACTGCAGCTGTGGTGAAATAAGGCAAGGATGGAGGAATAAACCAGCTTTTTAGGAACTGGTGTGGGATTTTTAAGACAGCTTATGAGTCTTTAAGATGAAATCAAATTAGTTGTGTGCTAAAACACAAGAGGAGACCAGATCAAGTCCAGTTTGTGGATTTGGACAGGCTAAACAAGCTGGAGCTGATGCTGCTGACTATTACTTGTAAAATATTACGCCAACTCTTACCACAGAAATATCCTTAAAATCTAACAGCCAATGTCATGTTTCCTCAGTTGTTAGACTCATCTCAGATGTTTACATTTCTGAGGCAAACAGCACAATGGAAATGCAATGCTGCTTTATTTTAATCCATTCAAATCTTGGAGTCTCAGATTTATTAGATGATTATCTGCAGCCCTTATTTGTATAACAAAGGAAAAAAGGCCTGTGGTCTGTAAGCAGCTGACAGGATCTCTGGATGGGGATTAAAGACACAAGGCACCAACCAGACTCCAAAAACTACAATAAGTAATTTTGAAGTCTCCAATTGGTGCGTGTGTGTGACTGACTATGTATCTGCGGCTGTGAATGTGTGTTTTTGTGTCTGTGTGTGGTGCAGAAAACCAGAAAAAAGAGAAAGTCTTGCAGGAGGATTAGGCTCGATTCAGGGGTGGCTTTTCAGGACTCCTAGCGGGTGTAAGATCTAATCTGGACATGCTGCATCTGGGCTCCGCGAGGAATGGCTTACTGTAACAAAGGACTAGCTAATGAGGGCCAGGGGACAGACTGCTCCTACTATGCACCCACACTGCTGCACACCAATAAAGCCCTTCTTCATACTGCCCTCAGGGGTGTACAGAGGGGGTATGAACCCTGAAAGTATCTATTGCAGGGAGGTAACTCGCTACTGAGCCGATCGGGCACATATTCAAGCAGATTTTTCTTATGTTAGGCTTAGATATGTGCCTAAGTCTGAGCGTGATATAATTTTACAGCATGCTCATCTGGCAGGAGGGACAGTGTTTGGGTGTAAAAACATAGCCAGCCCTTTTCTTCTAAGGGGAGAAAGAAAGGAGCTGGCTATGTCTGTACACCCAGATTGTAAATAAGGAAAAAGCAAGAAAGTAAAGGAAGCTGTTGTAGCTAGAAATATTTCTTTAAGCAGCAACAAAACAAACAAAAACTGAAATGGGCAGCAAGGCAAACTTTACTTTGATGAGTCATATAAGAACATAAAATTATAGAAGCTTGCACAAAAATAGCCAATTACGAGTTTGTGCTTTCTGTATTCTCCTTTTTTTTAAAGATATGTTAAATACTCGCTGCTTACAATGCTTCATGTTATGGGTTTCGATGGCTGAGCAGCTGCACAAAAGCCTAATATCACCAAGCACAATGCCAAGCATCAGATGGCCTGATGTAAGGCATACAGTCAGTGGGCTACAGAGCATTGGAAACGTGTCCTGTGGAGTGACGAATCACGCTTTTCTATCTGGCAGTCTGATGGATGAGTCTGGGTTTGATGAATGGAGAACATTACCTGTCTTACTGTATTGTGCCAACTGTAAAGGTTGGTGGAAGAGGGCTAACTCTACCTGCTATCCATATTACCCAAAAAGTACTATGGATACACACACAAGGCACCAATTAGCAGTACATTTAATCATTTCACCCCATTATATTGTACTGGTATGATAACAGACTTAAAACCAGTGTTACGCCCAAAAATTCAACGGTTTCATGACAACAACAAAAAAAATGCTGTATCATGTTCAGTAAATTTAACAACACCCATTATCATGTTTCCATTTTGATCAGAGAGGAGGCCTCATGTCCAGCTGATAGATGCTAAAGCTGGTGAAGCTGTTTCCATTACTAAACACACTGAAATGTTCACACTCAAAGCCTCTAACATTAAACATGATAGTTTGCAGCACATGCTAACACAGACAAGTTAGCCTACTGTCGATGATGATATGATATACCGTTGGTTGTTGAGCTCAGTTCACATTTCACTTTCTGGCCATCTGTTTTAACATGATGTAAGCCCATGAAAGAATTCTTTGGCATACTATCAGGTTAGATCTGGCTGTCTATTATGTTGGGCAAGTTCAAAATTGTCAATACAGGATGTTTTTCAGCTATCATGTCATTCATTTTCTTCCACTTATTTGGATCTGGGTCACAGGGGAAGCAATCTAAGCAGAGACACCCAAACGTCCCTCTCCCCAACCACCTCTTCTAGCTCTTCCAGGGTTGATGTTGAGATGTTCTCAAGCCATCCAAGAAATATAATCTCTCCAGCGTGTCATCGGTCTGCCCAGGGGGCCTCCTCCCGGTAGGCCATACCCAAAGCACCTCATCTAGAAGGAGGCGGAAGGAGCAATTTGAGATGCTACAGCTCCTTTTGCTCCTTTTGATGTGGAGAAGTAGCAGCTCTGTTCTGAGTCCCTTCAAAATGTCTGAGCTCCTCACCATATCTCTAAGGGAGAGCTTACACACCCTTTGGAGGAAACCCATACCTACCACTTGTATCTTTGATCTTATTCTTTCGGTCACTACCAAGAGCTTGTGGCCATAAGTAAGAGTGGGAATGCAGACTGACAGGTAAATCGACAGCTTCACTTTAATGCTCAGCTCTCCCTTCATCACTACAGACTGGTACAGCGTCAGCAGCACTCCTGAACAAAACCCTGAGATACTTTAACTGCTCCACTTAGGGCAGTAACTTGTCCCCCAGGATGTTTCAACCAAAACGATAGATTGATCGCTCGCTTTAACAGAAACACCTAAAACTCTCTTACTAATAAGATTCTGGTCAAATGACAGCATATCAACCAAACAATTGACCAGTCGATTTGGAGACTATACTTAGAATGTCCTGCTACAGCTTTTAATTATGTATTCTATTTTGAACATGCAGATAATAAACCGTTAAAAGAATTAACTGATCAAACTGTTTATTTTTCAAGAAAAATCACTAAAGATTTGCTAATCCCAGCTTCGCAAACATAAGGTGCAGTCAATTCATCTCATGTAATAGTAAACTGCATTTTGAATGAGTTCATCTGAGCTATGCAACACTTTCTGGAATCAGAACTAAAGGATCAATTATGGAAATGCTTAGCAGATCATCTGATTATAAGAATCATTAGTCTCAGCCCCACTTTCATGTCCTGTATGTCAATTAAATGGGAGAAAGTGTATTAGTACATTCTGTGCCACTCTCATTTATATTTCCTGTTTCCCAATTCAGAAAATGCGTAATAAATGTCAAAGATGTAGAAAACACAATGGCTGAGGCCAGAGATACATTTGCAATTGATTTTCAAACTATAATAAAAGTCAAAGACCTCAAGCTCAAAAAAATCTACTAACAATACAACGTCTGCCTTTTCTCATGCATGCTTTGGTTGTGAGGAGGAAGTTGGCACCAGCTTTCTTTTCATTTTCAAAAGCATCCAACTCAAACATAAGTCATGATGCAACAACTCTAAAAGCTACCAGTCTGACTCCCTGTGACTCATGGTCGCAACATAATTATGAGCCAGTGCATCACTTCTCTTCCACTGGCAAAAACAACAATCAAAATCCATAGTTTGCTATGGAGACCAAAGAAAAAAACCTCAAAACTTCCAAAAAAATATATACAGGGGATTTCCTTCAGGGTGGCTGCAGTGAGGAGAGTGTATGTTGGCTACTAATGGAAAATGTAACAGGGGAAGACAAAAGTGTGTGTGTGTGTGTGTGTGTGTGTGTGTGTGTGTTTGGGGGGTGGGGGAAGGTGGGGGGGGACAAGCCGGGTGTATTAGTGAGTTCCCCAGTGAAGGAGCCCCACTTGATCTGGACAATTGTCTCCAGAGGTCCCCAGACACCTTCAGACAAATGCCTCTGCCAATCAAGCATTCAGTAGGCTGCACATTCACTCCTCAGCAGCTGCTCTCACACAGCAAGAAAAGCTGCAAATATGTTTCTGATGACAGCCCGACCCACACCTCTCGAATTAAAAAGAAAAATCACTGTCGATGTTTAATTATTGCATCTCTCCCTCTTGCCCAGGCAGTTTTCCTTCCTGGGAGAAACCATATGGGTCAGGAGAGGTGAGACGTCAAAGAGGCCCAGATCATCACAAAGTGCTAATGAAGATACCGTAAACCTCCTGTCAGACTGAGAGACATGTGAGATAAACCCATGTTTGAGGTCCGTATCAATGCTTCAACATGCATCATCTTAGACGCATGTTGTTAGACTCTAGAGAGTCAAACAACCATATTTCTGCACTGTATTATTACAAAGATATTAACAGCAAGAGGCTGACTCAGTGGTGCATCTGCAGTTTAAGGAACAGAGACTGGATTTCTGGGGTGGCTGTGGCTCAGAAGGTAGAGCTGGTCATCCTCTAATTTGGAAGGTTGGTTGTTCGATCCCAGCTCCTCCAGTCGATGAACAAAAGTATTTATAGGCAAGATACTGAACCCCAAATTTCTCCTGATGCATCCATTGGAGTGTGAGAGCATGTGTGATACTTAAAGGCATAGAATAAAGTACTGCACAAATGGGTGAATGTGGCTTGTAGTAAAACGCATTTTGAGTGCTCAGTTAGAGTAAAAAAGTGCTATGTATCTACCAGTTCATTTAAAAGCTATGCTGTCACTTTCTGAGTCCAGGTTTATTCAAATTTTCAGAATAATAGTTGAGCACTGGGAAGCAAACAATCAAATCACATAGTGTTTAAAGTTACTGTTAAAACATAATGACAGTCACCGCTGTGTTTTGGTCAAATGAAAAAGTGTTAAAATAATTAGCCAACCGATCAGCTAACATCTTCAAGCCATCTGTGACCCACTGGCTACTCACCTGACTTACCTTCAGTGGGCAGTGGTCAATTTTTCAGGGTTTCCTGTGTAGGCAAAAATTTTTAAAGAGCTAACAAAAAGCTAAATCATCTTAAGACAATTGCCTTCTCAAACTTGATTAGTCAACAGCCCTCAGACTACGAGTGGATAACAAACAAAAAGCCCAACCTTCTGGTTGCAAATGAATGCGCAGAATTTGTTTACAGAGATGAATAACCAAACAGAGTTACACAAACTTTCAGAGGTTGCAGCTGTTTAAATGCAACAACTTGCTTGTTTTCCACATAAAAGCATTTGTCATTTATCGCATTATGGACTAAATGATGGCTGGATTATTCCTTAAAAAAGTGGATAGTGAAAATAGCCTGAAGCATCTCAACTTGCTCCTTCCGCCTGCCTCCTTCTAGGTGAGGTGTTTCGGGTATAGCCTACAGGAAGGAGGCCCCTGGGCAGACCGATGACACGCTGCAGAGATTATATTTCTTGGATGGCTTGAGAACATCTCAGCATAGTGAAAATAATTGGTCCTTTTGTGACAGATGGCACTCAATACATTTGATTCTACTCTTCTAAACCTTAGCGATTCCTTAAAAAAAAAAATTAAAAGCTACACATTACTACTGGTTAAATGTCCAGGTTGTACTGTGTCTCTCACCCAATATCCCCAGCTTTTACCACTCCCATGACCCACTGGAGGATAAAGCAGATACAGATTATGGATGGATAATATAGACTAATGCACTGTTTCACATACATCTGCTTTGCTTCATTCTGAGTACAGTTATAACCACACCAAGGATGTTTATTAATTATATTTTTAACCGTCTGGTTTGGCAGTAGTCCGAATGACACTACAATGGTAGCAGACACTGTCTGAATGACCAGGGATTAACCGTGGGTGCACTGTGGTGTGAATGGGTAGGATTTAACACATTATACATAGGATTTGTAAGTCAGTGTGGCTATATAAGGTCTGTTGAAGCTTTAGAGACCAAAAAAACCCAAAAAACACCCAAATGAAACAGGATTCACCGTATATAAGACATCGCTATTCATCCAGCACGCTGTAAACCACCCATATCTGGAAACTGAGCAGAGACATCATCAGTCAGACACTGAGACGTACAGACAAACACCTAGGCTGCTATGTGAGGATATGGTGCATAGACTAAGCTGTCCACCCCGAATGTAAACTCTGGCTTTCCAGCTGTCTGAAAGGCTCCTTTAAGAAGCCGTGTCATTCCCATTTGCCAGTGTGAGCTTCATAAAGAGCCCATATAGCAGCGGTGTAAGCTGATCTTGGAATCCCAATAGCTGAGGTTTGAGGCTGTACTGCTGTGGACTCAGAGAGAGGATGGGGCAGAGGGTCCACTCATTCCAGGTGGATGCCTGACGAACGTATAATAACGGTGCAATGGGTAACAACACAGATGGAGAGAGAACAGCACCCAGCCAGCTCAGCATAATAAAACCTCGTTCAAAAAATGTTGATTCATTAAAGCAGAGATAAAACAGTGCAGGCTGCCACTGTGGTTTAACTGGTGCAGCAGGAGTTTGATGTTTGATGAAACTTAAACCACATAGGATTAATGGAGGCCTGACTACAGCCAGAGAGAATGGGAGCAGAACACACAACTTCGCACCTTTTTAAATCTGCTCTATAATTAAATGAGACTACAAAGACTTTTTTTCCCAATATTTTACATGCAAACTCATCTTCACAACAGCTGTGATTGATGATCATTTTCATCTACTGATTAAGTGATTAATTTCTTTTTCTATATATCAGGAAATTGTTTACAAAAAGCAATCCAAGAGATGAAACGTATGTCTTCAAATGGCTTATAGTGTCCAGGGATTCAATAATATATCATCCAAAGGCTGGTATAATCTAATCTCAGCCTCAGTGACTAATAACCATCAATCAACAAATAAGATGACAAATATCAAACTACATGGCCAATGTTATTAATTTTATGCTAGCTTCATAGTCAAAGAAACTGCACTTAAGAGCTGAAAGTCTTTAAAATGTATTTATAGTGAAAATGTCTTTGTCTCCCCAGGCACAAAAAGAGGGAATAAATAACAAAAATAAAATAAACATTCAGAAAATAACACCAGTATTGGCACTATCAGCCAAATATTTTCAACACTAGCTCTGGTATCATTAGTGCATTCCTCGTCCAGATTGTCCTGAGAGATTACTTGAAATTATTATCAGAAGACCAGCAGCAAACCCTCCCATCTAAGACATTAGAGCCAGAACATATTTCACGTTTTTGTTTTTGAAGAATAACTGCAACAATTACTGCTTACCAAAAAGTTACTCAATCGTTCTTTATTGCTCAACTAGTGGATCAATCTAATAATCATTTCAGTTCAAATGGCAACACACTTCAACCTACTACTAAAAATTTAATTTAATAATAAGAATAAGAAAACCTTTATTTGCTACAAAACTAAACAATATGTTATCATGATATATATTATATGTATATAAATACTGTGTATATTCAAGGTATTTAGAGCAAATCCAATTGCTTTAACTGTTACAAAAAGATTAGAGGAATGAAATGAATGAAACCTGAACCGAAGAGCACCAACATGCTGAAAACTTTCACCACCTGGTAAATGCCAAACGTGTGATCTCTTGCATCCAGCCCAGCTATTCTAGGCGACTGGTGAAATATTCAAAGCTGCCATTCAAAATTCATAAGCAACTGGGGAGATGCTACTAAGCTCTAAAAATACACTTTACTACATAACGGAATATGAAATATTTATCTCTGTATGAACCCTTTCATCATGTCTGGCTATGTCTCCTGTTTACTTCTCTCACGTGTCGCACACTGGTGAAAGCAGCAGCTGCTGTTCAGCTGATTGTAATTATTACTGCTTAGAGTCACCCCACTTTAGAGAGGGCTGACACACAGCTCTGCAGAAATGGAATGAACCTGCATACAGGATTGTTACTATTCTTCAGGCTTTTGGCTTTTATTTCCAATGTAACCAGTTATGATATCTTGTATTCTGAATTTTAATTTACTCATTAAAGCAGGAGTGTTTAACTGTTCCACCCAAAGACCCAATCTAGCCCACTGGAAGGCTTTGTAAATTTTAAAAATTGCTTAGATGTCATTAACTCCACTTTCATCAAATCTGTCTCAATCTGAAATGTGCAGAGCCTATAGCTTTACAAATTCATACCCTTTTTCTTCTGCGACAGTCACTTACCAACCAGAAACATCGTGCTCCTTGTGTATCAGTCATGCTCACCAATCACAAGTAACTCAAGACAACTGTGTATAAGCTAAACAACAACATGCACAGAGAACTCAAGATAAACCTACCTTTAGTTGTGACGCTGACAGTGGCCTCTGCCAAACCACAAGAAATATTTGACAATATAGTTCCAAATAAAAGCTTGCACATGTTGCACAAACTAATGAGAACTAAAATCCATGTGAAAATTAGTTCATAGGACCACTCCCTCAATGGTCATGACTAGTAAGATGATGAACGCCATCATCTAACAGTATACAAGTGGTATGCAACATGTGTGGCACAGCCGTATTTCAAGCCATCACAGTGGAATTAGCAGTAGGCCTACCATCTACAAGAAGAGAACCATTGAAAATCTTCTAGCTTCATAAGAACAGCGAATACAGAAATACTGAAAATGGAACATTGTCAGCTGACCTTCAAGATTTACTGTAAAATTTAAAGTTATGCTGATTGTGTTGCCCAATCAGGTTATTACTCTATTACTACAGCCAGGAACCAATTATATGCCTACGCATCAGACCTATTTCTTGACCAGCCCTAACCTAGCCTAAGACATTACCGTGCCATAAACAAACATATTGATGACATTTATGCATAGATGGCAGAGGGGCACATGTAAACACTCACTTCATAAAAATTACAATCCAGACCAATACTCTTGGAGAAGTAGCAATTCTTGTGAAAATGGAAAGTGCCTATAAAACAAAAAATATGATCTTGAGCACAGTTTCAGTGAAGACCGCTTAGGTGATCATTATGTGCAGGTTTAACTGAAATTTGTCCAATAGTCTAGGAGAAGTAGCAATTTTTGCTAATTATGAACGGATGGATGGACAATGGAAACCTCGCCATGGCATTCACTCATTGAACCTTCAGTCAGATGAGCTAAAAAGTAAAGTAACACAGGCAGCTATATGACAAGTGTACAGCCAAAAAGTCCAGTGATCTTATGCCCCAGGGTTGTTTATAACTGTAATGAAAAGAGCTCACAAAAGCACCATAAGGTAATGAATGGCATTGGATATAATATTGTGAAAGACATGGTGTCTATTACCTCAGTGACTAAGAATGGGTTTCAAAATCTCCTCTGTATGCTAAACAAAAGATGTGCAATTCCCTCCTGTACACATTTCACTGAAGTAGTCCTACCAAAACTGTTAAGTAGAACACAGGAACAAAGCTGAGATAGAGTTGAAAAATGTGGAGTATTACAACACATCTGGTCAGGTAGGGTGATCCAGCTGTACGTGTGTCTGACCATACATTTCATAAATGACCATAAATGACTTTCACCTGAAGAGTCTCTGCCTGCAAATGGCATACATCCCTGTTGACCACACAGGAGAGAACACTGTCGATGAACTAAGATTGTATTTCCAGCAGAGGTCTGAAAGAAGAGAGCTAGAAATGTATCACTACTGATAATGCATCAAACACTACCAAAGCTGTGAGAAGCATATCAGTGGACCCAGCAGTGTCTTGGCTACAGGTTGCATCTTGTGATTGGCGAGTGTAGGCCTCTCTCTTTCCCTGTGTCTGTGTGTTTAGTAATGTTCCTTGTTGTACTCTGTGTTATTTTTGGGCTTTGAGTTTTATTATTTAATTATTGAATTGCTCTCTAAGAACTACTTTGGTTTTCATTTGAAAAGTGTGATAAAAGTTTCATTGTTATTCTTATTCCTAACACAGAATATAAACAATCAAAATGTTGGAAGCAGTTCAAATCTCAAGTTCACATCCTTAATATTTTGATGTCAACTCATGTCACTATTATAGTGTAAATACTGAACTGGACTTGACTTTAAACTATTAAATCACAAAGCAAACCAAAATCTAAATTTCTGGAGAAAAAAACCACAAATTTAATTTTTCCCAAATCATTTAGCCATAAACCCAAGTTCCATGGATGACTGGCATGACAGTCACTAGTAGAGCAATGAAGACCCAAAACCAACAGCCAACTGACAGGTGAGGGACCCATGGTGATCTAAAGACTAAGACAGCTACAGGCAGTCACTAAGCTATCCGAAGGTCCTTTGTCCATAATTCAGCTCAAGCTGAACTAAACAACAAACAAGTTTAGGCCTCTTGGACAGGGCAACAGTGCACTCCCAAATCCAGTTCCTTGCCCTACTGCACTGTAATTTCACCAATTTAACAATTAAATTATTACCTAAAGAAAATAATTGCTGAAGCCCCTCTCTTCACTTATGGATCTTTCATAGGCATTTCGCTAATGTTTTCTTCTATTAGAGTTTAACTTCACATAAAGGTACACAGTGACACATTAAACGTATTTTAATCTGCAAGACTAATACCATTACATTATTGCAAAGGAATTCAGTGGACTGTAACAGATTTGGTATGAGACAGATCTGGTATTGGTTATGACGAGAGGCACTCTGCACTGCAGCCAACACTGATGAGTGGTGTGGGACACGCCCTTTAAAACACACACACATACACAGCTCTGGGCTGACCAAGAGCTGTAAATTATACCACTATTAAGACCCGGCGAGCGAGAAACTGTGTGAGAGAAACAGAAAGAAACTGAAGATAAGCGTTAACGAAAATGTGCACTATGAGTCAGTGTGGGTGCCTGGAGTGTCTGCGAAAGGAATGATGGTCCTTGGAAAACACCATGGTGCTTTCCCTGTGTACACATAGCCCAAGCTGGAGAACATACAGTACTGCAGATCTCCCTTTATCCTTTATCCACTTCCTTTCATCCCTCTCTTTTCTGCCAATGGGTGTGTCCTCTGAACTCCCCCTCTTCTCCAGGCGCCCTTTGCTGCACTTTATCATACCGCTGAGTTTAGCCGCAGAGGCTTCATTTGTTTAGAAGTTGACATACACGCCCAGCAGCTCACTCAGTGACATCATGGTGCAACCAATCAAAACGACCATGGTGGTGTTTGGTTGGACAGGCTCTGCAAAAACCACAGTTGTTGCATGGTTACGCTCTAATGCTACACATGAGCTTGTGTCATTACATAAAATAAGACACACTTTGGAGTTATAATGTGGGGAGTAAAAGACTCAAGTGTCATAAACTAACAAAAACCCCAACAGGATTCCTAGGATGGAATCACACAATTTAATTTCAGCTCTGTAAAAAAAGATGCATGTGCACTGTCAGCTGCTCACATTCCCTCTGAGCCTGCACAAGATGCAGGTCTAATTTATGATGGCTCAACATTAGAGGTGTCAATAAGTACTCTACAATCAAACATATGATCAACTATTAAAGCAAATTAGACATTTGACTGTTAAAAGTAATAATTGATTGTTGAAACAAAGCACCACTGGCGTTCTCCGTCTCCCAATCGGCACAAGATGCAAAACCGGATTTCCACCATAAGAGTTGTTAGACACAGCGCTATGGGGGGCTTAATTCAACACTTTCTCCCCAAACTACCACATACTGTGTGACAAAGTCAGAACAGCTGTGTGTCCTAAAAGTCTGGCAATGCAAAAAAAACACCACTTCAGCTCTTAGATGGTAAAAGCAGTTGAAATGGGAAACAAAACGATTGTGGGGGCTTTTTCAAAGTTTTGGTATTTTAGATGGCCCTCTGTGCCATCTAAAATATGCTCTATGCTCCTCTACTGATCTACACTATATGGCCAAAACCCCTGGGCCACACCTCTTAATCATTGAATTCAGGTGTATCATTCAGTCTCCTTATCACAGATGTATAAACTCAAGCACCCAGCCATGCAGTTAATGCTTCAACTTACAAAGACATTTTAGTTTGGGGAAGGCCCTTTTATGTTCCAGCATGACTGCACAAAGCGAGGTCCATCAAGACATGGTTGGATGAGTGTGGAAGAACATGACTGGCCCGCACAGAGCCCTGACCTCAACCCCATCCAACTCCTTTAGGTTGAACTAGGCCAGAGACTGCATGCCAGGCCTTCTTGTAAAACATCAATGTCTGACCTCACAAATGCTCTTTTGGATAAACAGGCAACAAAACCCACAGACACTAGGGGGTGGGGGAACAAAATCAGTACTGCATAGTATCACAATATTTTGCATGGCTATATTGCATCGATACAAAGATACGAAATATGCATGCACAGATCGGCCCACTTTGCGCATTTTATGCCTCCAACCCAGCCATGCAAGTGTGCACTAAGCAAACAGGGTAGGTGCACAACAAGCGGAAACAGCACCAAACAGCATTACATGCCAGCAGTTAGGACTAGAAAAGTGAATATAAACTGCCTGTCACATGAGAGAAAAAACAAAAGAGAGCAGTGAAAAAAATGTGACTACTGTATTTTGGGAAATTAAGTAGACGGACATCATCTGAATAACTGAAGGTAAACAAAAAGTGTTAAGCCATAAAATTTGTGTGGTTCATTTTTAGTGCATTAACTCTTTCAGGCTGTTTTTTAAAATATATGTGAAAAAAATAAATACACTGTGACCTTAAAGGCTGTAGCTCGTTATAAAAAAATAATTTTTAAAAATAAAGATAAAGAAAATCCCCAATGCTTTGGCTTGGGTAAAGGTTCAATTAGGCCAGGAATAATCCAACAAGCAACTCTTGGTAACAATGGCAGAGAGTTTGCAACCCAGCTCAGGTACAGAGAGACACCCGGTTTTGAATGAATATGGATTTTGGTTAGGAGAGAGAGAATCTGTAAAGCCTTGACGGCACTGAATGCATGGATATTTCCTAGGCCTTCTGAATTGTAGTAATAGTGATAATATTTTGAATACTTCCCACTGGCACGTTGAGGAAAAGATCATTATTGTTCCATGTTTTTCACAGCAGAGCTCCCTCGGGACATCAAATGTCCATTCAACACAACCTCAACGAATCATTTTCTTTCTTTAGGTTGTAATGTAGAGGTATATATATCTTAACCCTAGCTAGACGACCAGCAGTGAATGAAAACACCGGAAGTGATCAATACATACACAACTGGCAGTACAAAAAACTTTTCTGGGACATCAACATATTGAGGTCCGGCAGTACTAGGGTTAAAAGACATGTTAGTAATTAATGTACCTACATAAGTTGTTTTGTCTCTTCTTGTATTGGATTGTCTGGGGTTTTTTACCAAAAAAATCAAATGTGAATTTGTCGAATTTCCTAATCTGGCTGTCTCCAATCAGGCTTTTTTAAATATCTTGTCTAAAGTCAGGTGGTACTTCTCACTAAGTCATTGCAGCAAAAATCAGAATGAGGATGTGACAGAAGCAGCTGGGGAAAAAACGGTGGGAATGATGCAGAAACTGGACACTAAGAGTTAGTGTCTTCGGAAGAAAAAGGAGCACCAGGAGACATAAATGAGATAAAGGCCATGAATTCAGGGTGAAATAAGGGAATGCAGATAAACTAAAAGCCCCAAGAGATGATGGACTCAGCTGAAAAATGGTTTGGACAGTGCATAGCTGTTGCTAACGTCAGCCAGTACTGCCGTTCAGGGTGGAGTTCAAGAGAGTTCATGTGACCTGCAGCAGACACAGAGACAGACATGGGATTTGCACGGGGCGGGGCAGGTGTGGCCGAACAGTAATGTCCTGCATTAGCTGTGGAGACAAGAATGTCCTCTTTCAGCTGAGCACTGACGTCGCTTGGAGGGGAACAGTTCCCTGGCTGATGCTGTTTGATGTCTGTCTGGGTTTTGACAAGAAGACAGGCACATGTGAATTACTGACCATCATGCATCCTCTTGAGTGCAAAGCCTGTCTCGTTTCATTCAAAAAAGGCCCATCACACAAATACTGGATCAAAGCATTCTTTCAGTGCAGGGTGTTTACCAAAACAGCATCCCCTTAAACGGCTGACATCACGGGCTCTTTACAGCTACAACTGTCCCAGCTTTTCTTAGACCTGTTCTATTCTGCTCTCCATGAGCCTGTCCAACAAAACCCAGTTATGTAATAAGGACCTGGGCCAGATGAGCTGAAGAAAAGACCATTTAGCTCTCCACCTCTCTCCCCACAGCATGGAGTAGCTCAGCCATTATTCACTGGAAAGCTTTCCTCCCATGTTTGTCCAGAAAGGCTGAAACCCTGCACCCATAGGGCTGACAAATCAGTGCTCCGTGTGTTTGTCCGCCTATCTGTATTTTCTTAATCTGGAGTAAATGTGTTCAAGTTGAATGATGAGTAATCTTAAAGGAACCACTTAGTAGAAGTAGAAGAAGAAGAAATAGAAGAAGAAACATATTTAAGTTCTGTCAATTTTACATCCACTCCAAATGTCAAAATCTAAAGATAAAATCTTGTTTTTGTCCATTTTTTCCCTATAACCAACAATGCACATCAGTATGATGGGATATATCATACCTTCACTAGCAAAATTCCACTAATTTAATATTTATGACACACTTTTTCCCCTCTCTCTTCTCTTTCCCCTCACCCTCAACCAGGCAGATGGCTGCCCCTCCCTGAGCCGGGTCTGTCAGAGGTCTCTTCCTGTTAAAGGGGAGTTCTTCCTTCTCACAGTCACCAAGTGCTTGATCATAGGGGAACAATTGATTGTTGAGGTTTTCTCTCTAATACTGTAGGGCATTCACCTTACAGTGTAAGCGCCTTGGGGCAACTTTTGCTGTGAACTGGTCCTATATAAATAAAACTGAATTGAATAGAGGAACAGAAACAAGTATTGGTACACTGCATTTTTTATCTTGTTTCTGATAACTAGATGGAAATAACTTTAACAAGTGCATTTTGGGTAAACTTTCATGGGACTTATCTTCATGTGGGATGTGTGGCTGATCAAAACATGTTACAGCATGCATTTTTTTTCCAGGTTCATCTTATATAGGTAGTACAGTGGTTTGGCTGTTAGCAATGTTGTTTCCCAGCAAAACGGTCATTAAATTGAATCCACCAGTCAGTCAGCTCCTGTCTGTGTGGATTTCCTCCCGCAATCCAGAGACATGCATGTTAGGTTAACTGGTGAGTCTTAAACAGCTGTAGATATGAATGGTTGTGTGTCTCTCAGTTAGCTCTGCAACAGACTGGTGACCTGCCCCAGAAGATAATTTTCTTTTGGTGTAAGATGGAATATCCTATCACTCACAAATGTTGGGTGAACATTACCATCCAGTTGTTGTAGCACTTGCATTCACAATAGTATCCTCATCTGCTCCTCATATTCTGATCATCCAAAGCAAGTGTAACTTTTAATGAATCAAATGCATTTGATTCATTCACTTGATTGTCAGCCAGTGTGACGACTTCTATAAATGTAGTATTGGCAGTTTGCTGGTCTGGAGCATTTAAGTGTGTGGTAACACAATGCCACAATCTTCCCGGGAGTGGACATCCCAGCAAAATCACCCCAAGGTCATACTGTGAAATGCTCAGAAAAACTGCAAAAAACCCAAGAGCTACATCTCAGACGCTACAGTATTCAGTTAGCATGGTAAATGATAAAGTTCATGATAGGACAATTAGAAAAAGACTGAACAAATAAAGCTCGTTTGGAAGGTTTGCCCAGAGAAAATCTCTTCCCTCTAAAAATAACATGACAGCATGGCTTAGGTTTGCAAAGCTGCAGCTGAACAAACTAGAAGACTTCTGGAACAATGTCTTATAGACAAGAACAAAGTGGAGATGTTTGGCCATGAAGCACAGTGCCATGTTTGAAGAAAACCAAACACAGGTTATCAACACAAACACCAACTGTCAAGTACAGTGGTGGAGGGTTTGTATTGTAGCCACAGGATCAGTTGACCATGAACTCCTCTGTATACCAGAGTATTCTAGAGTCAAATGTGAGGCCATGTGTCTGACAGCCAAAGCTTGAAATCTGGTCATGCAACTGGACAATGAACCCGAGGACACCATCAAATCTACAAGAGAAATGATGAAAAAGGAAAGACTCAAGGTGTTGCAATTTCCTAGTAGAAGTCCAGACCTCAACCTGACTGAAAAGCTGTGGCGGGACCTTGAGAGAACTGTTCAAAAACGACCAGAAGCAATATTGTAAACAAGAGTGAGCCAGAATTCCTCCAGAATTGAAACTATGAGCTATTGTAAAAAGCAGCATGTCTGCCCCTGTGTGTCATATCCCAGCTTTAATCTGAAAATGAGTTAAACCAATCGGCCCTTGGGTGACAATGATGAGTATTCACAAAAAAAAAAAAAAAAAAAACCTAAAAC
>VUQH01055816.1:0-19230 GCA_015106775.1 Etroplus canarensis | reverse complement strand
TGGGTAAAAAAAAGGAAAAAAAAAAAAAAAAAAAAAAAAAAAGCCTTAAACTAAAGCTTATAATAGCACCCACTGCTGCTCAGTCATTTAGAAGCTGACATTTTGGTGACTGTGTTTGTGAGCATCATGCTGTGTTTTTCTTGTGTCAACATCCTGAGTATTTACAACCACTGCAGATACAGTAAATTATTGACCGTCTCTGCTTATTAATTATGTCCCGTCAAAGAAAACTGCTTGCAGCCGCAATAAAAAATTCAACCAAACACATGCCATGCATAAATAATCAGTACAAATATATACAAATGAACATAAACCATTTATAAAGAGATGGCTTCTATTAACTGCAAGCCAGCAGACTTGGAGGATGGAAAACAAAACTGACAAAATTGGCAGCAGGAATATGAAAGAACTCCCCAACAATACAATCAATCACAGGTCCATATGAATAAAAGGTGTCCAAAGCTGTGACTCAGCAGCATCTATTGTTTGCACTGTAAAATGGCACGTGCAAGCTTATGTGCTACTGTAAAAGGGAAAGAGAAAGGACTGTTGCTGCTACTGCAAGTCCAGATTGAAGGCCAGATGGCTTCACCAGCAAAACTACACTGCCACTTGCTTGTGCCACTGCTGCGGGAGGAGGGGTGGGACTGTCTGTGTGTGTGAGTGAGTGAGTGAGTGAGTGAGTGAGTGAGTGAGTGAGTGAAAGTCAGTTATGGTGGCGCTGCTGAGCTAGAGCAACTGATTAAGTATTAAATCTGTTTCTAATCTGCTGGTGGGGTGATTTCTACAGGAGACAGAGAGAACTCTTGTGTGGCTTTCACATGTATTAGGACTAAACAGAAAACTGCTGAAAAAACTGAGACACACTCTGAGCTTCCAATGGCATGTAAAATGGAATTAAATTTCAAGGTTAGGGCTAAAGGTCAAGGGTTATGTGGGAGCAGCACCAAACGAGACACTTAGCCCTAATGGAGACATGGACAGACAAAGGCTCTGACTCAGCCCAGACGGGAGGGGTGAGTCAGTCTTCTTTTATTTCAGAAACCTGCAGTATTTCTGCAAGCATTTGATAGAAAATTAATTTTTTAAAGGCATAAGTACATGCTCAAATAAAAAAAATGTATAACTAGTTATGTAGTGGGTCCACTCCCTCATGAAACTAAAGAGAAGGATTCATGTCTATGTCTTTCTCATACAAAGGCTTTACCTTGGTGGCTACCCAAGTATATTTGGCACCACATTTAATACTTTTTAATTTTTTTTGTCACGAATTCTGGTTATAATTTTTTTATGCACACAATTTCTAGTCATAGCCAAGGGGTTGAGAGCAGAGGGTGTTGGCTTCCTAGGTCCCAGGATCTCATCTCTGCTTTTTGTGTATGATGTGGTTCTGGAGCGTTTATCGAAGACAACCTCCAGCTTGCACTGGGGCAGTTTGGAGCCGAATGTGAAGTGGCTGGGATGAGAAGTAGCACCTCTAAGTCTGAGGCCATGGTTCTCAGCAGGAAAAGGGTGGAGTGCTCACTCCGGGTTGGGAATGAGTTGCTGCCCCAAGTGGAGGGATTTAAGTATCTCAGGCTCTAGTACAGGAGTTAGAGGAGACTGAAGCAAGAGACTGACTGTTGCAGGGAGTGAGTAAGGGAGGGAAACAGGGATGGATGAATGGATGGAATTTTTTTATCCATCCCTGAGAACCAAGTCATCCATGATCAGTTTATGAGTAGACAACCCCCTCATCCTTATTTTGAAAATTCAGTCTCTGCTAAACAGCTACTCCACGCATTTGCTATCTTGTGTCTCGCTAGTCCTTAATGTCTCTTGTCCAGAGGTTGGACAGACTAAAGTCGAAGACAACTTGTTATATTACTATAAGTGCATAGAATGACACATGAAAAAAGGTCTTTCAGGTTTGAAAAAGACAAGAGAAGCTGAAATGGGAAAGCCCTGCCTGACAGCAAAGAGCTGTTCAGATCCTATCAGTGGTATGCGTCTTTAAAGTAGGAACCAACCTGCCAAGTGGCACTACTAAGAGGGCTGTGGATTGCTGAAAGGGCAAAAGGTCATGATTAAATGGCTCTCAAGGTAGAAGTGTAAAGACACACAGATGCAAAGCAGCAGGGGTTCAGCTAAATCCAGACCTCATTAGTTTAGCACCTTGGAAGTCTGAAATGGCACGGACCAATTGAGCCGGTGAGTGTGGAACAGACTGGCAACTGTACAGCCACGGATAACTTTAAGTAACAGCAGAAGCCATCAAAGAACGTCCAACATCTACCCTGTAGGTGCAGTCACTCCTAATCCTTTTAGGAGAGCCGAGATCAGCTGCTAAACAGGGCAACCCTCACTCAGTCAATCCCATTGACAGGAACGTTCCACCAATCACATCAGCAATAGAGGCAGGAGTCACTTTAAAGCCCTGCTTTGCTGTGTCAGGCCTTCCATTCAATTATCCGGCTACAAAAGCTGAAGAAGTCATTTTCAAATCAAAACGGCAACAAGTACAAGCAGCACAGTGTCATGCTTTATATCATAAATGTACTCAGTAAAGGTCAGGTGCCCTTCATCATCATTATAACTATAACTGTGTTCAAGCGAGGTGAAAAAATAAGCATGGTAGTGGTTAGAAAAAAAAACAAAATGCAGATAGCAATGAGATGTGATCTTTCTTTCTATAGCCCAACATTTATTAACCAATCCATCCAGCCTGACCTTCTGCATGAGCAGACTTTTTTACCCTACAGTAATGTCACCTGACTTCCTCATTTACACAACAGCTGCATAGCGTTATTACTTGTAGGACTGTGCTGAATACTGTTTTTGAGCTTCAAAGCTGTGAGTGCAATCAATAGTTAATAATCAAAGCATCGCCAAGCTAAAGAAGTGGTGTGAATGACAAGGAGTCATGTCTTAATTTATAACCATATAAATTCTCACATAACACATAACCAGAGTTTTTCCTGGTACAAAACAAAACAAACCAAAACAAAAAGTGCCAGGACTGTGATTTTAGCTTTTGGTAAATGGGTATTTAATTTACTCAAGCTTAAATACTTTTCTGTCTATAAAATAGCAAAGAAATGAAAGGAAAACAGGAGGCAATATTTATTAAGGTGGTCATATATGTATATATTGTGGATCTTTTCTTACAAGAATGGATATACGTTTTCCCTCTTTTAAACTAGTTTTAATTTCTGTTTTTAGACCGTCTTCTTATTATTACATTTTCAAATTTCTACGTGCTTCTGTGGAGCTGCTGTAATGTTTAATTTCCCCAGTGTGGAATTAATAAAGTCTTATTTTATCTTATCTTCTTGGGAGGGCACTAGACTTCAACAAGGGCACAAATAAAGACTACATCTGCCACAACTTCTTTCTCTGCCTGCCAACTGGGTGTCCTGTGGGAGCTACTGAGCTCCATGTCATGCCACATTTTGTAAACATAAACCACACTCTCAGTGTGAGGTTAGAAACCACTCTGCTGGGGGTAAGCTTTGAGGAGCAACCCATGTGTGACCATCCCAGACGTTTCCTGTAGCACGGATGTGTTGTGACCTTCACCCAAAGTGAATGCAAAGCAAGTGTCAGTCCAACAGGCCTGAGCTTAGAATGAGACGACGTCAGTTCCCCGAAACGTGAGACCTCAACATCGAGGGAGAGAGGAAAAGGGAGATTAGTACTACAGTATCCAGGTAACGGTCATAAACACTGTCAAAGCAAGACTGAACACGGACTGAATTAAAGCCTGAGACCGTATAATGATACACTGACAAAGACCAGCTTTTGAGGTAGTTAACCAACTGAATGGATGAAATTACTCATTGTGTTTATGTGCTTGCTGTGTTTTGTTTCGGCTGCTCTGCTAGAAGGAAAGTGAGTATTACACCTGCCAGCAGAATCCTTCATCCATCATGATCTACCTTTTGGCTGCTGATCTTCTGAACTGGCTGTACTTTTCTTCACAAAATCTTCTTACCCAACTTCCTCCTGGAGATGCTGACCAAAAACGATGTGCAGCATCCACAAGGTCTTCGTTCTACTCTGACTACTATGCTAGATACTGGACTAAAGAGATTCAAGACAGACTGTGCACATACTCAAGATATTCTGTACTCAGTGAACTCAACAGCAACATTTCAATGTACACCTACATCGTTCCTGAGGCTATAAAAGCACGTCCTGTGATGATGCTCTCCAAAAGCACACAGTGTTCCTTTCAAAACACTAGGAGCACGCAGCCTGACGATGGAAAATGCTTGCTTTTGAGAGCCTTAGAAATACATGAGCTAAAGACGGCAGGGCCAGTGTAGTGCATGCTGTCCAACACAAGTCTCTGAAGAGGGTGACGCAATACAGGACGGGAGGGGATGTTGAAGAGAGAGGAGAGGGGGTAAAAATATGTTGACTATTACGAGTTCAACACCCCCCCTTCTCCTCCTCCTTCTCCACCACGTCCGTGGCGGTCCCACCCAACGCTGAGGCCCATCTGGAGTGCCTCGTGACCCAGCTGATTAAAAGCAGTTGGGGCCTTCAGTGAGATACGGCCAGTGGAATGTGGAGACTGTAGAAAGGCCCAGAATATGTGTGTCTAAGAGGTGTGTAAATTTCTATGTGATACTCTACATGCTCTGTATGTGTGCGTGTGCATCCATTATTGTAGTTGAATCACACGTGTGTAAGCAGCCACATGTCCACTAGTGCCAGTCAACAGCAATCAATCAAATCTGAGGGGGCCCTGAGCTCAGCTGATGGATGGATGTCCCCTCTGGGACTGATGGGTTGGCTGAATGGGAGCATCTCTGCACCACAATCACAGCTCTGTGCTTTACTCTTCCTTGACCCCATTAGCCTCTGCTCAACAGCACTTGCACATCCAGTGCTTAAGATTATACCCATCAACCTTCATCAGCAGAAACCAAAAGTCTCCTTCACTTAGGCTTAAATTTATTTTCCGCCTCCGTCTTTACTTCTTCTACCTACCCATCTGCTCCTGATCCTGATCCACCCCACACCCGGCGATCCTGGCTTTCTGCACCCTCCAAGCAATGAGCATTTACTAGCAGCACCCGTCGAGCAGCATCACCCTAGTCCAAATGGAAACCAGGCCGAAAGTCTCATCACTGCTGTTGGAGCATGATATAAGAGCCCATGGTCGATCTTTACTGTTCTCCTCCCAACAGGGGCTCCTCCGTGCGGTTAATGTCAAGCTTAGCATGTGTTTTACGGCCTAATTGAATAATGAAGCGATGAGAGAAGAGGAAAAACCACACGGCCAAGATCTGCACCGAAAGGCTGCCAGAGGAGGATTGTGCGGTGAGAGACAAATACTTTGGTTAAAAAGCGGTGTTTTTATAACTGCTGTGGCTGCACGGCTTGTCAGCGACACTTTCATTATCTTTCCAAAAGCAAATCCTGCACAGAGCAACAAAACTGACCACCCCACGTTCCCCTGTCACAGTCTATCCATCAACATGATCACAAAAGCAACTGTTTTAAATCTACTATTATGTTATTTAATTGAATCCATGCATTCTAATTTAGTTTGCCTTATATAAGTCAATTTAAGTCATGTTTTCACTAATGGAGCCTCTTACCGTCCATCTGGCTGCCTGTTTTCTTCCCGTAACTATTTGGATGCTTTGCTATTCTGGATGCTTTTTTCCATCCTATTTGTAAACAGTGTCTCCACATAATTATCAATGAATAATGAAACAATGGAGCTGCAGGTGTGTTTTGCTTTTCTGGAAACTAAAACGCACAAAATCAGAGGATTTTTCACTCCTATGAAAACATTCCTCATCAGTGTTTCCAACAGATTGTGATTAGATTCATGGTGGTAGCAGGCTAAAGTGCACCCACGGATGTAAAAGAACAACAATCAGCAGCTCTTCATTAAATTCCTCAGCTTCTGGACAGGTTTCCCCCTCGATCATTTGGAAATGTAGGTAGCAGCATTAGTCCTTCCTGTGCTCTGCAGCCTCAGTGATCTTGACATGAAGTAGTTCTGCTGTCCACCTGCTGCTTGATTACGAGGTAAATCGTAATCACAATTTTTTTGGTCAATAATTTTAATCTTGATGATTTCATAACTTAAGGGCAGTCCAAGACTACATGTCTCCGCCAAGGCTCAACAGCCCTATTACAAAATACTGGGGAATCCTTCAAAAATAATCCTGGATCCAGATCACCTCCAACAGTTAATCACTTCTAAATTTGGCCAAGCCCCACCACTAAAAATTTTGCCCAATCCATCTGTAACTTTCTGTGTAATCCTGCTAACAGACAGACAAACAAACTGAACTCTTACAGTGGATGAACTGATCCCCACTCTCTCTGAAAGATGATTTGAATGCTTTCCCACTACAATGATGTGTGGTTAGAGACAGAAGACGATGTCACTATAGTTTTGGGTATTTTATTATTTTTTTATTATCCACACATTCAGGACACTGGCTGGCCAGTAGGCAGGTGATTCTAAAATGAGTAGAAAAATATTTAAACATCTCTCTGAAGCTAGGTCTTCCAAATCAGAATCAGAATACTGTTTGAGCAAGCTTGGGATGCTCTTCATACAGAAAGAATACCGCACCATCTCCACAGTGGTGCAGTGGTTGGCACTGTCACCTTATATCAAGAAGGTTCTGAGACTGAATCCACCAATCAGCTGGGGCCTTCTGTGTGGTGGTTGCATGTTCTCCTTGTGTCTGTGTGGTTTCTCTCCAGGTACTCCAGCTTCCCTCCACAGTTGTCTATCTTGCCCTGTAATAGACTGCCGACCTGTCCAGGGTGTACCCTGCCTCCTGCCCTATGTCTGCCCTGTTTCATACTACTTTAAAGTTGGGCTAAAGGGTGTTCTTGATCATAAAGCCCATCGTGTTATGACATAAAACACAAGGGAAAACAATTAACAGCTTCAAAGAGAAAATCAAGGGGTAAAAGTAAAAGGTTTCTGCAGACTAGTATTTCATAAGCTTCGGAGGTCAAAATCCTAACTGAAATTAAAATTTGATTTACCGCCAAGCACAGGCTGCATGTTTTGGTTAAAGAGGCTCCAGTGCAAAACATGGACCACCCTCACCAGCTGCAGAGCATGATACTGGAGTGGCCGTCCAAGTTCTAAGAACAGAAGGAGAGGCAAGTGAATGAAATCGAAGACTATCAAAACTTCAACCAGGCCAGCCTGATAGCGGGGAAATTTTAAATTTAAGGACAAGAGGATTCATTGTTATTCTCTTGGATTCATAAAAAAGTGATTTAATAAAGCTAAAACTCAACCTGCAAGAGATACTTAGGCAGCCATTAATATACGGGGAGATACAGCCAAGCAAAGTCTACATAGTGGGAAATACTGCCTCTTATAAAATGTAAGCCTTTATTTATGCATATTTAGTTTTTGTCCCTGTCATAAAGAGAGACACCAATGATGACAATGAGAATACACAGAAACCTGACAGGACAGGAAGTGCTGACAAAGTTGCACCCTTGTCACTTTACCTCAGTCGACCCTCGACAGACATTATAACATGTCACCGCAGCATCCAGTTTGATTTACAGACTACATACACATATCTGGAAATCCTGGGTTTCCCTACATTTCAATAGATCCCCCTGTAAAAAAAAAGAAAAAAAAAAAGCACAAACTGCAGCCAAACACTCTGCCTACATGTTCACAACCTGCACATAAATCCTCAAATCGTAGGACACAACAACGCAATTTAGTCAAACACGTGCAGGATCATATGTAGCAACAAAACAACATACAGAAAAGCCATTTGGCAGATAGGTCATAGACTGTGAAGGAGCAGAACTAAACGCAGCAGGTCTCTGGGCCATGGTGACCACACCCGGGCCCAGCTGGAAACAATAAAGCCTCATACTCCTCATCTCTTTCGCTCCATCCCCTATTTCATATTGGTATCCTTTCTTGCTGCACCTCATAGTAACTTCACAATCTGAATCTTTAGTTTTGTGTCTCTTTCTCTTTGCACTTCCATTCCTTTTGTCTCCTGCATCATACTGCTTTCCAATCATCTGTGGGCCCCATATAACACAGAGGGAGTGTCCACTGAATTCTCCATCACCACAGTAAATAGTCAGTCAATGAGTGAGCCACTCTCTCTGGCATGCACAGGCCCCTTTAAAAAAAATAAGGAAAACACAGGGAGAGAAACAGATGGATGTCGTTTGAGCTATAAAGACAAACAAAGGCAGTAAAAGGGATTTCAGTGGTGGCCAAAACAGCAAATTTAGCCCCATATTTCTCTTGTGACCTCCCCGATGACACTGTCATATTGGTTTTGGATGCAATTCATCACTGTTGATTAATAAATCAGGGCTCAGCCTATCTCTGACATCCTGTCAAAGGACCATAGGTGTGGAGTTGCTCTGAATGCTAATGTAGTATCATCTCATCAGCATGAGAACAAAGCTGTATTCACAGGCTGACTAATAGGGGACAGAGGGCATCATTATCACCGTAAAGCCTGCACTGCTTGTGCTGCCTACCAATCACGTGCTCTGGCGCTGGACCAGCAGCCAATAAGCGCTTCTTTTACTGCAATGCCTCAGGGCGGTGTGAGGAAAACAGGAAAATATGCCAGGCTTACTATTTTATAAAGGGGACAGAAGGCCGGAGGAGGGCATGGTGGTGTTTTATGCTTTAAATTGCATATTGGAAGAAAAGTGTTCGCCTTAAGTTACTCACTCTTCCTTTCTAGCTAAATGAGACAGTGAGGGACAGGTGTCGGGAGGGTTAAATTATGGAGAGGGTGACCGACACACACCAGTGATCCATAGATTCTCTGTCAGAGGAATTATTTGCCTCTCCTCTGGCTGTCATGTATGACGTAACTGCTCTTAGTAGTCTGACAGAGTGTATATTAAGAGAAAACAAACCTACACAAGCAAAAACCCCGACAGCAGAATTTCTCCTCGAACATAACAGTGACACTTACAACATCACCTCAGCAGAGCCTGAGCAGAGGGGGGCAGGAAAAAGGGCCAGGGTGTGAAAACAAAACAACACCTTCCCACAATTTCACGCTTGCACATACATGCACACAGCTCCACCCACTGGAAATGCTCCTCCCAGCCCCGTCTGCATTGCACCAAAGAGAGCTGCATCTTTTCCAAGCAGATTTTTCATCATCCAGGCCAAGGAGACTCAGCAGCATCCAGCCACGTCTTATTCACATCTCTCACTCTGCCTGCAGCTTTTTAGTGGCTTAGGGGGTCTTGTTCTTGATAAAAATCAAGGAGGAAATGCATTTGCACTCTTAAGGACGATGTGTTTCTTGGTTTCTCTAATGTTTACAGCTCTACAGGCAAACCTGCTTTTTTTCACCGCTACACTAAGTACATGTGTCGACAGGATTATGTGTCTGTGTGGTTGTGTGTAGAAGGGGAGAGAGCGAGGGGGTTACTGTGGCAGCATAAGGTGAATCAGCATTCTGTTCACGACACTTTTCAGTACAACTGCTGAGGACTCGAAATCAGTACAGCTTAAATTTAAGGCCACAGGCAGTCGTGATGCAGCAGCAGTGACACAGCAAACAGTCGCTACAGGAAGCAAACGTTTCTTTTCTTGCTATCAAATATGACCGAATTTTGTATGAGAGTAAAACATAAAAGCTGCTTCATTATTTTCAGTGACTTCTGGATAATATGCAGTTATGTGTTTGACACACAGTCAATATCTAGTTGCCTTTTGTGTTCATTTGAGAGCATCTAAACCAAAACTCATGCCTCCAGTGAGTGTTGCGTGTAACAAAATCTTGTGAAAATGTTCAGAGGTTCAGCCACCTAAAGATAATCTATGACAGAGTTTAAAACAGCCCTGTGCATGTAAACATTAACCTGTCTCAGTGGGAGGCATTGCTTAATGGTTTCATGCCTCAATGCATCCAATTTTGCCGAGAAGACAAAAAAAACTTACACACTAGGGCGTAAGCATGCACAGTATCCATGTTTTCAGTTGGGAACCAGAGGGCTGCTGAGTGGCGCGGGTTCAAAACTGACCTGTGGCAATTAGAGGCTTGTGGAAGAGGAAGGTTTGAGGCCAATTCATGACCCACCATGGACTTACATATGAGTTGTATTGGAGGCTTGAGGAGGAGTTGACTTACCTGAGCAAGGCACTGAACCCCACAGTGCTCCTTGGTGCCTGTAATGGGCTGCCTTATATCTCCTCACTTTACTCTCATCAATTTGATGCCTTATTTCTGTTTGTGTGAGCATGAATATAACTGCATGTCACCGTGTGTCATCACAAGTGTGGAGAAAATGCTGTGCAATTTCCCCATTAGAGGATAAAGAAAGTATTGTTCTTCTTACGTACATCTTCCTGACATCTCACTGTGGTATGCAATAATCATTTTTGACTTAAAAATATGTCAAATCAGAGCTGCTGGTTGAAACTGAGTTCCAACATATGAAAATCTATTTAGGAAATAACACGACATGAACTTTATGACTCTTTGTGGCTCTTTGTGGAGTGGTCCCAAGCGCAAGTTTTCATGCAACCGATAAGAAAATGTCATGATGTATTATGACTCCTTGCTAACCATTACAGAGCGGTTGCAATGAAGATACAAAATGTGAAGAATTGTTTAGGAAACAGAAGGAAAATATTATGAATTTACATGACGAATTATTAAGTATTTATGACTTTCAAGAGGCGAGATGTTGGACCTGCCTCGTGACTGCTTCATGAACATTAGTGACACTTCTTGGAGGGATAAATTTGCTGAACCAGCCCAATGTGGTTATGGAAGAGCAGAATGCATTTACAATGTTTACAAAGCAAATACAACAGTCTACGACTTAACAGTGCCATAATGCAAAGGTCTATGAAATCATAACCCTTTCTGAAAGTTTTGGAAATTTGAAAATATGCACCTCAACTTCTATTACAAGGTTTTTACAAAGTCTTGCAAATCATTAAAATGCAAAAACAAACTACAATATCAGAGTTGTTTCTGATCATAACCCCTTTGAAAAAGGCCCATAAAAGGCAGTCTAAGTACACACCACTACCTCACTAAAGACATGGTGATAAAGATTTTTAGAATCTCCTCAATACACTGGACAAAAGATATGTGATCCCTTCCCATACATATTTTAGTTAAATCGTCCTCCCAGAACTGTACGTGCAATGCAAGGATAAAGTTGAGACAGAGCTGAAAAATGTGGAGTACTACACCACAAATACTGATTTGTGGGCAAGTAGGATGACTGAGCTGTACATGCAGCTCACTGTACACTTCATAAATTATAAATTTCAACTGAAGAGTCACTGCCTGCAAATGGCATATTTCCTTGTTAAATATTCAACATGGACTCATAGAGTTTACAAGATTAAACTGCAAATCAAATTGCAAAAGCACTATCTGTCAGAAAAATCTCAATTAGAATTTTTCCCCAAAGCGGTCAGCACTACCAGCTGCTAGGCATCAAACCAACAAAACTTGCAAGACACTGTGAGATTACCTGCTACTGCAGCTAAACAGAAGAAGCATACAAAGCTAAAGACATTCTTCAAATAATAAATAAAATGAGGTCCAGTGCAACGTTATGTGAGAGCATTCTTTAAAGGGCAAAGGAAACGATTTGAGGAAACACATAGTTGGATTTGCAGTGCAACAAGTACGCAAACGCTTGCATACTTCTTCAAATTATGTTTTTAATTATGAGTATTTTGACGTTTTGTACTGTCCAGAAGCGACCGTTGCTTTCAAATCGCTGCTCGGCTGTTTCCATCCACGTGACGTCAGTGTCGCCACACAGCTCAGCGCCACTCATTAACTTCTGTGTAAAATGGCCTAATTTTTCTTGAGCATCATGGGCTTATGCATCGCGGTGGGCTGTAAAAATGCAACAGGAACGGGCTTGGCAATGTTCAAGTTTCCACTGGAGCCATACAGAAAAGAAACTACGAGCTATCTGGATTCCACATGTTGGAGAAAAGAGACCTGTGGAAGTGGTCTAAGCACTCCAGGTTATGCGAGGTCCATTTTACGGACAGCTTCACGAAAAATCCCACACTGGCCAAACAATCCAACAACCCCAATAAATGGAAAAAACCAAAAGGAGAAGTCTAGCAGTTGCAAAGCGGGCAAATTTACAGGTAAGATACTAATAGCTAATTGCAAATTTTAATCTGAAAATCAAACATGTTAAACAAACCATTTTTATAACTTAGAATGAAAATATAAAGTGTAAATTTCAAAAAGTCATGCATAAATTTAGCAAACAACATTATATAAAACTTTTTACAATAAAATGCAGGCAATGAGTCAGGTATTTTTTATACAGCTATTTACAAAACAATCAGGTGTCACAATAAGACGTCACACAAATTTTGTGTGACATGCCAAAAAACTGGTTCTGTCCACTAGAACACATAGGGACACATCACAATGTCACAAACCTGTCAAATCTCAAAATTCACTCTCTCACTTACGCTGCCATCACTTACACAACTTTTCCCTCTTCCTTAGCAACAAAGTGCCATATGCCATGATGTGGTGCAATTTTCCACCAATAGGGTAAGAGTTGTGATTTCTTTCTTGTAAGCACTCTCCTTCCTGCCTTCCTTCCCATTTATTCTTGCATCAAACATGCACAGAACGCATATCAAATGCACACAGAAAAATCAGGGCAGAAATTATTTTTTGTAAGTTTGGTTTTATTTGGTCTATCAACATGATTTAAAAACTGGTATATACCCGGAAATCTGCACTTTCAATACAAGTTTAAAAGGAGACTGAGTGAGGCTGCATCTTGCAGCAACGTCATGTGATTTGCGGTCATGTGATTTATACACGCTGCTGTGTCTGAGGGTAAAAAAAAAAAAAAACATACCTTCTGCATTAATGAACACCCTGGTATAACATAATACCCCTATACTGCCAAAACCCCAAAAGCATGAATATTTCCTTTTACACATATAAAGGTAAAGTTAGTGCCATAAAATAATTTGTTGAAAATCCAGCCTTTTCCGAAATAACATACAGCAATATTAACAACCCTCCCATGCATGTTTTTTTCTGCGTTTATGAATACCAAATACAGCCAATTAACCACAAAAATGTTCAATCTGAAAATTCTGAATGACCTGTTTCCTAGAAATGTGGTGCAACACCGTGCAACAGGATTAAAAGTATGTTTTTTCTCATTTATTGGAAGTATCAGAAGTGCTACCCAATCAGCTGCAACGCATGTAAACCCCACAGTACCCACAGTGGATCAGCTGGTAGTAGCGCATAACATAACAGGGCATTCAATGCACCACTCTTCAATTTAATTAAGTGTTTTGCTATGTTTTCCTGGTACTGAGATCTTTGTGTTGTTGGTACTTTATCAGTCCCAGGATCCCAGATCAAATCTGTATCACTACCAAAATAGAAATTATACCAAAAAATCATCAAATGAGGAAGATGTCGATCTTTTCAGACGCTTTCAAATAATTTGCATGCTTTAGTGTACGTGACAGACATCTAAAAAGCCCCAGAAAATCCTTGTTATACGTATATGAACAACATGCTATTAGATTTATCCACTACATTAACGTCTCAAGACAGGGAAGCAAATCCTTTTGATTGGTTGATTTTATGCCTGAGACAAGCATATAGAGGTCAGGCAATATCATCACCAATGTTTGGACATTTCTGGTTGTGAATGAAAAGATAAACCAGTCACTTTTTTACCGACATGCTCAAATTGTCAAGAGTAACAGTTTAACACAGAACAATGTCCAAGAGGAAAACCTCAGGGATGAAGCAGAAAGAGTGGACAACTATGTGCTTCTTCATTAACAAATAAAAGACTTACTTGAGGGAAATGCATGCCACAGAGGCACATGTACTCGCATGAGGCTGATAAAAGTTCTGAAGCCTGCTCAGAAATGATCTGGAAGTTTTATGACTCCCCTTTCCTCCCTTTTTCCCGCCTCATCTCACTGCCCCTCGGCTGCTTTCATATGCTAATGGACGGGCAATTGTGCGGGCCAACAGCCTGGAATTCCTCTCCACAAAGGAGAAATGGAGATGGAAGGAGAGAGGAGAGAAAGGGACAGACAGACAGAGAGAAAGACCAGACGATGGTGGGCTGACACACATCAGAGGCCAAAAAGGGGTTTGCTGCAAGACCACAAGAAGCCAAAGAGAGGTTTTCTGTGCCAGTTTAATTGTGTTTAGGGCCATTAACTAATCTGCAGCTCACTCTCTCCATTAACTGATTAAAACTTAGTCTGAGAAAGTATTTAAAGTATATTAAAATGCCCATCACCTTAAAATCAGAATTACTTGCATTGTCCAAAAAAAATCCCAAACACATTAAATGTATCAATATATACATGGACAGAGTAAAAGAAGAGACTGAGATGTTGCACAGGGCAAATGAAAAAAAAATATTGAAACTCATGCACAGGCAGCTAAGTATTATATAATTTTAACTTCTGTCATGGGAAGCCATCCTTGCACTTTTGGGTGTGGTCCATCAATAAAGGGATGACAGCAGCGGCTACCAACAACAAGAAACTCCATCCCCCCACGTGTACAGCTCAGAGCCAGCGGCATCCAAACAAAGACAGAGGATATACACACCCTCCTTACATCGAGGCAGCCACCTCGCCAGCCCCTCAGAGACAGAGAGCAGGTGGGCCAATTAGAGTCCCCAGGGTCCCCCCACCCAGATTCGGACAAAGCCCAGTATAATTGGTTTTCTCATCTATGAATTATTAATTCTGGTTCCTCTTAGAGGTTTTTTGACAGTGTAAGGTTGTGACAGCATGCCCTTTGACACATACAGTCTCATGTTGAACACCCCCCCCCTCCCCCCTCCCCAGCAGTACCATGTCAAAGCCCTCCTCAGAACAAAGTGAGGTAAAGTAACCATGAATACACACAACAACCCAAGCACTAATGCTACCTATGGCCAATTGTTGTTTTAGTGTCTGTGCATACTTAAAGAAACTTAAAGAGAAGCATCACCAATTTTACTCATAAAAAGTGTGTAAAACAGTCATACTGCATATTTTTTTAAAAATAGTATAAAGTGCATTGGGTCTCCAAAGAGAGAAGTTCTAAAGAGCATTCATATCTGCTTGAGGCTAGCTACTCGAGGTGACATCACACCTCACTAGAGCCCTGAATGGTCTGTAAATCTAGAAAAGCACCACATAAATACCTGTCAATTAACTGCTACTAGCAAGACACAGCTACAGTAAATCTTTGACTTAATTGTTAGTGCTTGATGATGGCAAAAAAAAGAACAACAATCAAGGTTTTTTTCCTGGCTCTTAATTGGCCATTGGGGAGTGATTATGTGTGGAAGTGTTAATGAAAATGAAACATCAATTAATGAAACTGGTTAAGGAAAATAATTTTATTACAATGCTGCACAATACTTATTATTATTATCATTATCATTATTAGTAGTAGTAGGCTTTTTTTATATGCCAGAAAAATCCTGTAGTCCTGATTATTTTGATCAATACTGGGATCATAATTATTAAACATAATTACTCACTGACTTTACAAACATTTTGCATTGTAGTTACTGCAATGTATTATTGCACATAAATATCTAAAAAACAACATTACTAAATGTCGAAACTTGAACATCAGTGACGGAGAAATTCTTCCAGCTCCTCATCCATCACAATTCACTGGTTACTGTAATGTAAACAGTGCAGAATCAAAGTGATAAGTCTTCCTGTCAACGGTTGGCTGTATTGCACAAAATAATCAGAATTAAAACATATTGAGAAATCAAGGAGGCTCGCAAACAGGGAGCAATTCTTGTGAATTACAGACAGATGGACAGACAACGAACACCTCGCCATGGCATTAATTCATCAGTCCTTTGGCCAGATGAGATAAAAATGAGATGTGGGTGGTCGGGGATTCTTGCAAGGCCCTACCACGGAAGGTCTACAGTAGACTAGCGTGACGTTTCATATAGAAACTCTGGTACAGCTACACTATCTCAGCTAGTTCTTTTTGATTAAATGCTCTCTTTCCTTCACCTTGGATTGAGCTGAACTAAACAGTGTTAAAATTTGAGGTATAATACTCTGAGGTCTAAATAGACATTGATGATGATCCTAACCCCCAGCCCTGAAGTACTTTTTGCGAGGAAATAAAACATGTAAATAATTTTTGATGTGCATCAGAATTATTTTTTGTCCCGACTACCAAGACATGGGAGACTAATTTTCAAAAAGAACAAAAATTACATATTCTAATATTATAGGGTTAGGAATTGGATCATTACTGATGGTAATTTTGACATCAGAAGGTTAAGAAGGAACCAAAGCAAGCTTGTTTTCATAATCGATGGCTCACTAGAAGCCAGAATTAGGACTGAAAATAAAATCTCCCAGCCCCATTTGAAGAGTGAAATGCATTGTGAGCAACTTAGTGCCTAAGAACAGCAAATATCTGCAGATCAGCTGCAGAAATTCTGATCTTTTTTAAATGTCCATCATAAGGCTGACCACGGTACAGCAGTGCAAAGGGCCACGTTAAGGTCTCTCAGGAGCTGTTTTTTAGAAATCCGCAATAATAGTACATTAACAAATGGAAAATTATGCAGCAGATAAAGAAAGACAGGTGAATGAGAAGTAGGCTATATGCATGGCTACTCTCTCATCCCCACACAGCTGGTCAATTGTTGGTTTCAGAGAGTTTATGATGACGTCCCGATATCCAACACTGTGTAGGTGTGAGGCTCAATGAGTTTCCAATGTTGGCTGGTTGGCTGGCTGGCTGATACTTAATCTTTATTCATCACAAACTGGGAAATTCTTAAATCTGTCGATTTAACTGTTTTAACTTAACACCATCTATTGCCTGAAGAAACTGCCTGTCTTTTACTTATTTAGATACAGTGCTGCTAAAATGCAATGTTGGAACAAGAAATAATACATGATATCATTTTAAGAGTTATTTGATGGTGGATCAGTTCATTTCGTGGCAAAAGCAGAGAAACACCTCAAAAATTAATTTAAATGTTTATTTTAAACCTGTTAGTGAAGATTGCTACAACTGCCCTGCTGATTATTAATCTTGTGATTGTCACTGATTATTTGTTTAACTTGAATATCAATAGAGTTGGGGCCTCATAGTTGTTGGTGGCAGTGTTGCTGATTCCCTGGCTTCTCTCTCTTAGCCTCACACCAGGTGTTAGCCTGTAAATATTTTATGGAGCCTCGGTGCTGTGCTACTGGCACACAAAGGCTGTTTTCAGTGCCCCGGACAGCAGCAGCTCTCTGGAAACAGAGGCCTATCAGTTCGACTTGGGACGCAAACAATTTTCAGCACAGCTAAAATTAAATTAGGGGAAGGGGCAAGCCAGAGAGCAGGGCTGCCACATTGCTCAACACGGCAAGACTTCTTTAGTCCTCACATCAGGCATTCCATGGATAAATGAAAAAAGGGAGAGGGGAAAAATGCATGAAACAATGAGCTGTCTGTGTGGGTATCCAGTGAAAAAGCCTAAGAGGCATGTCAGAGATATGAAGGATTTGTGAGGGGTACCAAGTTGACTTCTGTGCCTATAGAGACAAATGGATACAAACTAAATCACACAGAAAACACCACTGTATGAACCAAACATCCATATTCATATACTTCGATGTACTTGCCCTTACATCATTCTCTGAACATAGAAAGGCTTCACCCTTTACATTCTTATACTTAACACCCTATCCACATGAAAAAAGATCTTCCTCTGGCTCTCAGCAGCTAGGCTTTGATCCATGACTGAGTGCTGATTGCTAAATATGTCACCAAAAAGATGAATAATTTCTTTAGTTGTAAAGACAATGATAAACACTTTTCTGCATTTAAAACTGTGCCAGAATAGAATTGGGTGATATGTTAAAAATGTCAGGCGATTGTTGACAGAGCTAGCAACACACTGTTTGTGTTGTCGGATAGTTTGTTAGCTCCGAAACTTGCAGGATAAGACAATGCCAGGATTACATGGCACCACTTTCACTAATAATAATAATAGCGATGACAATTTGTAAGTGTATAACTTTCTTTTTCTCCTCTTCTCCTCATCCTCCTCCCCCAGAGGTGAGAAGTAATGAAGTACAAATACTTCAACTTTTACTCTCTACAAAATAAAACAAATCTCTATTTTCTACTCCTTCAATTTTCAAAACAGGCTAATTACTTTAGATTTAATGCATTTGAAGGGAGTTACTAATTATTTTACGTCTTTCCAACATCAAACCGATATGAACTGAAATGTAGGGATATATACAAGACAATCCTACTGGTGTATCCATCCTCTGTGTTTATCACATTAGAATGATGGAAAAGACACACAAATGAAAGAGGCAAAAAAAACACAATTTATTTATAGCACTATGCTCATTTTTCTGTTTGTGTAGGCAAAGTCACCCATTTACAATATAGACAGCAGCAAACATTTCTCTGTTTTTATCTGCTTTTCTCCACTTGTGCACATAAAGGTTGTTCAAGCTGAGAATATTCATTAGAATAACTAACAGAAGTTGAAATAAAGTTCCTGTTCCTTTGCATTAATATTATTTTTTATATTAAATTAATAGGACACGAAGTTCAGTTGGCCTTGTACAAAAATAGCTGGTAGAAACGTCCTTCAAAGAGCTACTTTTATTTTTATACCGTGAGTACGATTCAGCCTGTATTTTTTCACTTTCTCTTGACTTAAGAAGATCAATCAGTACCTCAACTTCTACCAGTCTTTTTAACACAAGTATCTCTACTTCTGCTTGAATAAATAATGTCTGTACTTTTGTCACTACTGTCCCCCTCCTTAGGACTTGGATCATCTGCCTCCATCTCACCCTGTCCCTTACATCCTCTTTCCTCAAACCAACCCTCTGCATGTCCTCCTTCACTACATCCATCAACCTTCTCTGTGGTCTTCCTCTTCTCCTCCTGCCTGACAGCGCCGTCTTCAACATCCTTTGTCCAATATATCCAATATCCCTCCTCTGAACATGTCCAAACATCTCAGCCTTGCCTCTCTGACTTTATCTCCAAAATTCTCAACCTGAGCTGTCCCTCCGATGTACTCATTCCTAATCCTGTCCATCCTGGCCACTCCCAGTGAGAATCTCATCATCTTCAATTCTGCCACCTCCAGCTCCGCCTCCTGTCTTTTTGTCAGTGCCACTGTCTCCAAACCATACATCATAGCAGGTCTCACTACCATCTTGTAAACCTTCCCCTTTAC
>VUQH01055813.1:32348-44486 GCA_015106775.1 Etroplus canarensis | reverse complement strand
CCTACTCTCATCTCCACCCTCCTACCTTTCCTTCTCTCTCTCTGCCTCCTAACACACTTTCCCCCTCTCCCCCTCCTTGGTCTTCAGCCAACAGTAGCATAGTTTCCACCGGCACCCTATTGGCTAACGGCACCGGAGGTGGTCGTTGTTAACCCGGGCCGCGACCGATTCGGTATGGAAGTCGTGTTATGAATCCGCATATTTGATTTGGCAAAGTTTTTACGCCGGATGCCCTTCCTGACGCAACCCTCACCATTTACCCGGGCTTGGGACCGGCACTAGGACTACACTGGCTTGTGGGCCGTTGTGGCTGGTTTGGTTTACTTCAATGTTATAGGGTCTTTGTCATGCACTTTTAGCTGGTTGACAGCAAGCCTAATTTTATCTGTTACAATAACTTGAAAATTTTAGCTAATTTCCAACTTAATGATGGGAAAAAATTATTTAGGCCTCGAGGCAGCAAAGCAGACCTAAATCATGATGCTCCCTTCATCTTAGTGATGATGTTGCTGATGCTGATTGTTCTACCATCTTAGAAAGAGGTGACAAATACTTCTACTTTTGGAATCTCTGCCCAGAAAAGCCCTAAAATTCTATGATGTAGACAGAGTTACTGGTTTTACCATTAGTGTGTGTTTGTGCTTTCAGGTACTACGTGGACAACACCACTGACATCCTCTTTGAAAGATGGTTTTACTGTGAGAATCTGGGAACCCAACTGGTGCCAATAATCAAGGAGTAAGACATCTTTCCACCTTCACAAGTCTCCATTAGATCAGATTCTTTTTTTTTAATAGTTTGTTGAGTTAGTTGAATTGGTTTATTGATTTTACTTGCAGATTCATGGCATCGAAGCAGTGCAAAACAGGAAAACCTGATCCAAGTGAGTTGGTCAGGAAAAACTGTGTCTAAGCTAAAGGCTAGTCTCTTTAAACTTTGAACTGATATCATGTTTATCTTTGGATTGGCAGATGAAGTCTTCAGGGAGCCTCCTTTCCAGCTGAACACCATGAATGTGATGAAACCCTTCTCCTTCAAAGACTGGCTGGACAAACAGAGGCCATCCCTGGGCAATGGCAGGCCTATTGATATGTTTGGAGCTCAGTTTGAGACAGAGGTAAAGAAACTTGTGTCAGCTGCTGAGCTGGTATTGAATATTTGCTCAGGCTTTTTTGTGTTCAGTCATGTTGCAGATTGCCAATTGGAGTAAAATGTTTCATTTAGGCCTATACTTATTTATGGCTAAGCCTATCTGGCAGAAAACCCTATAGGCTAACTTCCTTCATGTGTGTGAAATAGGCATTCCCTCCTGGCATCAAACATGGTGCAGTATGTTTTTATTGTAATCTGGAAACTCAAAGGTAGAGGTATTTTTAGCTCTTTAAGCCAAAGGACTGATTAACTAATACCATGGCAAGGCACCTGTTATCCATTCACAATTCACAAGAATCTCTATTTCTTCTAGAATATTGCTTCAGTTTTAGCGAAACTTTCACACAGTGAAACCTAATGGGTTTTCACGCAAAGTGCGCTCAAGGTCAAAGACATATTTGTCATTTTATAAATACTTTTCCATTTTAACAAAATTACTGATCCTGATTGGTCTGGATTGTAATGTTCATAAAATGTTTGTTTGCATGTCTCCCACCTATATGTAAATGCCATCATTTAGGTTTATTTATGGTAATAATAATGTCTCAAGCTAAGTTAAAGTTGGTCAAGAACTAGGGCTGTGGTGTAGATGTAGCATTGGGTCAGCTATAACAGGTTAATAATCTGGTTTGCCAACATGACTGGCATAATTTTCTGTTTTTATAAGTGGAAAATTTGAAGGTCAATTCGCAACAGTCCACTGTTGCTATTCTGCCACAATTCCTATTGGGCTGGCAGACTTTCAGTGGTTCTCTCATTTTGGAAGGTAGACCTGCTGCACTGTGATAGCTTGAAATATTGCTTTGCCTAACATGTTGCATACCACTTGCATCATGTTAGTCATGGAGTCCCACAGGGTTCTGTACTGAGACCAGTACTCTTTATGTTATACATGCTTCCTGTAGGCAATATTATTAGAAAACACTGCATACATTTTCACTGTTATGCAGATGATACTTATCCATGGAGCTAAATGCCACAAATCAATTAGTTAAACTACAGACATGTCTTGAAGACATAAAGACTTAGATGGGCTGAAAGTTCCTACTTTTAAATCCATACAAAACTGAGGTTATTGTATTTGGCCCTAAAAACCTCAGAAACACTCTTTCTAACCAGATTCTTACTGTGGATGGCATTGCTTTGGCCTCCAGTCACACTGTGAGGAATCTTGGGTCATTTTTGACCAGGATATGTCCTTTTACAAATATGTAGGATTGCCTTTTTTAAGCTCAGTGGTATTGCCAAAATTAGAAACATCCTGTCTCAGAGTGATGCTGAAAAACTAGTTCATGCATTTATTATTTCTAGGCTCAATTATTGTAATTTGTTGTTATCTGGCTGCTCTAAAAGCTCCCTAAAACACCTTCAGTTGATCCAAAATGCGGCAGCGAGAGTAATGACAGGGACTAGAAAGAGAGATCATATTTCCCCTATATTAGCTTCTCTTCATTGGCTCCCTGTTAAATCAAGAATTGAATTTAAAATCCTTCTACTCACTTACAAAGTCTTGAACAATCAGGCCCCATCCTATTTTAAAGACCTCATTGTAGCGTATTTTCCTAATAGAGCACTTCGCTCTCAGAATGATTTCTTTGTCAATTTTTTTAGTCAAAGAACCATATAGCTTCATCTTTCAAGGTTAAGCTGGAAATAAATTCACATATTTGAAACCTTGGATCAATTACTCATAAGAAATGCTTTAAAAACACAAGCAAAACCTTTTTTCAATCACATTTGAAATATTTATGTACACGTCAAACAAACTCATTTTCATTAAAATGTCCTAAGACCTGGACTAACAGCAGTGGCACAGCTGGTTGGGAGAAGACCATGTCCAAAGTGTAGCTCTGACAGCACTTCACTCTCAGAGTGCAGGCCTAACTGTGGTTCCTAAAGTTTTTAAAAGTAGAATGGGAGGCAGAGCCTTCAGTCATCAGGCCCCTCTCCTGTGGAAGCAGCTCCCAGTTTGTATTCAGGAGACAGACACCCACTCTACATTTAAAATTAAGATTAAAACTTTCCTTTTTGATAAAGTTTATAGTTAAAGCTTATTTATGCTGCAATAGGTTTAGGCTGCTGGGGGTCTTCTTATGATGTCCTGGGCAGTTCTTCTCCACACACTCTCTTTTCACTCTCCATGCATTCATTTGCTACAGCTGCATGTCATTAAATGTGGTCTTCTCTCTCCCATAGTATGTCTCTCTATGCTCTCATTTTTCTCTTCTCTTTCTGCTCACTCCCTAAGCATTTAGGGCAGGTGACTGACTCTCCCTGAGCCTGGTTCTGCCATAAGTCTCTTCCTGTTAAAAGGGAGTTTTTTTTTTTCGCCAAGTGCTTGCTCAAAGGGGATCACCTGATTGTTGGGGTTTCCTCTCTAATACTGTAGGGTCTTTACCTTATAGTGTAAAGCACCTTGGGGCTACTTTTGTTGTGAACTGGTGCTACATAAATAAAATTGAATTGAACTGTTAGAAGATGATGCTAATAATCTTACTGGTCATTATCATGGAGTAAGTGGGCCTTTTCATTGACTCCCACATTAGGAAGGCATGGTTGGTGCCTTCTTATCACCATTATGCTATCATTAGCAATATGATAAATGCTATGGCATGCTAATGTGTTTACATATTATCATGCTTTTATGGCCATGGTTACTACTGACCTTGTAGTCATAAGACTCCTGACAACAAGATATTACAATAACCTTTGAGTTGTGCTAGATCTAGAGCCAGATGAGCTCCTATGTCATTAGCGTTGTGAATGAGATGACAGAAGCAGGTGAGCTGTGTTGTAAATGATAGTGATCAAGAAGATTCTCTTTCTTTCTCTCCAACAGGCAATGGTCTTTGGACCTGGACTCACAGAGGCAACAGTACCCCAAACTGATGTTTGGGTTTGGCAAATGGTATGTATGTCCAGCTTACCCCCAATAGTTTGTCTGTACTATTCTACTGTATACATCCATGCCTCACCTTCTGCTTTCTTTCAACTAATCTTCCATCTTCCTCTCTACTCTTTCTTAGGAGGGAAATTCAAGAGTAACTATGAATGAGCAGGTGTTCAGTCTTTCTGCAGGAGACAGTTTACTCATTCCTGAGCAGAACCAGTGAGTCAGCATTAATTAACAGTAAACTACTGCATTTAGTGTACTAATGATTGGGTTAAAAGTGTTGAGAGTGAGCTTTCAAGATATTCCAATGCAATTTTTTTTATAACATGATTTCCTCTATTCCAGATACCAGTGGCAGAGAGATGAGGGGACTGTTGCCTTTGCTGTGGTCCAAAACCCAGAGAGGAAGAGACCCTAACTAATTCAACTATTTAACTGCCAAGTCACACATCTGCACTAAGATGCATACTATTATTTAGAAAGAGCTCCACTAGCAAATGAAAAGTCAATCAACACATAGAGTAAGTAGTGTATACCATGCACTATAAGTGAGCATTTACCTATGTCAGTATTAATGAGCAATTTAGAAAGTGAAGCTCACATTCATTTTATCACTAAATGTAATTATATGTATGATATAGGTGCTGAGAGAAAAAAAAATATATATACAGAAATAAAAATGTGTGATCTGACTATTTTCCTTCTCCTTGACAGTTAGTCTCAGGTAGATAAGTTGGCTATCTCTCTTAAGCTGCAGTTCTGGTGGAATACTTCTAGTGGCTGAGAGAGGACTTAAAACACAGGTTTCACCGGGTATCTGATGCGTAGCCTTGTTGTCAGATGATACTCATGTTGCCAACTTCAGCTTGCCAGATTCTTATTTAATCAACACCTCATAATAGAGGCGTTTTTTTCCAGAGAAAGCCACAACTGACTGGCAATGAGTTCAGAGCATATTTGGCATATTTGCTGATACACAGATTTATTATTTTTTATTTATTTCTTTTTCCCACCACAGGGACCAGGGTCTAACTTAAGTTTCAGGAAAGTTATCTCACACCAAAAAGTCCCAGCTGGATGGGCTGGTATTTTTTAGCTCTTCCAGCTGAAGGACCGAAGCGCTTATGCTGTGGCAAGTCTTCCTGTCCACCTATCTACAAGAATCACTTCTCCTTCCAAAATTGGTCAGAATTTATAGAAACTTAAACGCGCTGCTCACCTAAAGGAACTTCAGCCCAATTGCACTCAAGGTCAAGGTCATATTTGTCATTTTATGTGCACTCTTCCATTTTCACAAGAATCGTTACACCTAATAACATTGGTCTGGATTGTATTGTTCATAAAATGACTGTTTAGATGTGGCTCTTTGCTATCTATACATAAATGCCATCATTAAGTTGATTTACAATGATAATATCTCAAGCTAGGTTAAGGTTGGTCAAACACTCGGGCCGTTGTCCTGGATATAACTGTTTGTGAGCCTCCTTGACTTGGATTTTTGGATCAGTGGATTTTTATTCTCATTAGTTTGTGTAGTACAACCAACCAGTGATGAGAAAACTTGTCACTTTTGTTCTGTTCTTCATACATTACAATAACCTGTGAACTGTGATGATTGTGAGCTGTATGAGCTCCTACATCACTGATCTTCAGGTTGATAAATACAGGAACTCTGGAGGCAGGGCTTGCTTCATTGAACATTTCTATTTGGTAGAGCAGTCCTCTGCTCGACAGCCACCTACACCTACTTACAAAACGGACATTTACAAAGTGCTGTTGTTTCATTAATCAGCAGACAAAAGATGGTAATGGATATATACATTCTACTGTATGAAGGCACCTTTTACTCACTGAAACTGTAAGAGTTCCAGATAAGTTGGGGTGGTTGCAAACAGGGGCCAGACAATGATACAAACTGGAAATGTGATCCCAACCCAGGACAGTCTGTTCATGTAAACCACCAGACTGCTAATTTCATTGGCTAACCCCATGTGCTGCCTAGGGCTGTCACAATATCTGAGTTTCACTTTGTAACTCACTTCAAAATAATTCATTTTAATTATATCATTGCCATATTTATAGATATGTGAAAAAAACTACAATAGGGCCATTCATCACTTGAATCTTTAAGTCTGTTTATTGTTTTTGTCTTCTTTTTGGCAAAGGAATTGTACTCAAAATACAAGTGCTGGGAGGTGGAGATAGATCATGTATGCATAACAATCACAAATATATAAGATAAACTTGATATCAATATAATTTTGAAATATAGCTATCATCAACACTGATATGAAGTTTAATTTGAAGTGCTAAAATTTGTCTAAAGAAATGTGAGGCTTACAGACAACTCCGAATTCCTTTCTTCAAGACATGTCATTACAGGTGGACCAGTGAAAATTCACTAGGCAAGCAGCAATCATAGCACGTACAAATGTACACAGTCAGACACACAACACATTTAGTCTATACGTTTTAAACAGATAATGACGTACAGCATGAGCTCAATCTTTTAAGTGATTCTCTTTATATTCAAGCTTTAAGCAAAAGTTTAAAAAACTTCACACAATCCCTGAGACAGAGCATGAACTACAACTGTGTAAAACAGCCTTTATAGTACTTTAGGTAGTGGGTTCTTTTTTTTGGCTGACCTGGTTTCAGACTGCTACTTTTATGTCCGTATTAACCCAGCAAACATTTTGACACTGAAGATACATTTTTTGGAGTTTTTTTCTCGGTGTCTAGTCATGGTTGAAAAATAGTTCCAAAGCGAAAGTTGAGACGTACCCCACACATGGTAGGAACGTAGTTTTTAAACACTGCCTCCACGTTGTTGGTAGACTTTCTGGCAAGAGAAACTTTGTGATTTGCTTCTCTTTATCGATTAGGATGAAGACAAATAAAGCATTGTTGATAGAAAGAATGAGAAGGGAAAAACAACGCTCTGAGGTGTCTTAAACTTTCAATGTCCACCTCTATATCACTTCTCTGTTCCTCCTGAGCTATTTCATTACTTACTTTAGTGACTAGCATCTCTAAGCTGATAACTCTAACATCAGGGACAAAGAGGCAATGATTCTAACATCCTTATGTGTTAAGTTCACCATGCAGCAAGTGAGACAGAATTTAGATGTGCATGACCAAGAATTGCTTTTTTAAGTGTTCCTTTTTTTTTTTACAAAAAACGACAGGTTGCTGTAAGAGTAGTCCGAGTATGAGGAGAAAACATGGTGTGGGCGTGTGTTCAGAATCGTGCACTAACCAGATTAGTTGTAGTTGTTTCAAAAAAGCAAAGCTGTATTTAATTCCTTTACTGCAACAATCTCATCTGCCTTTCTTGCTTTGTATGAACTGACCTCTTTTCTATGTTGAAGCAACCTCAACATCCAACTGCCTGTAGCTCAGTGAATTCTGATGGAGCGTGAGCTACTATGTCATTGACTTTCTTTTTTTTATGTGACCCTCATACTCTTTTGTAACACTGGCCTACTGAAAACAATATAAAAGTTTCTTTCTGTTTGTGAGTAAAAAAAAAAACTTACAGGTTCAACTAAAAAATAGTGCCATGTTCGATATGATGCACACCTGGCAGCCAGATCACCAACTTTCTTTTAATATGAAAATGTCAAAGTCACAGTAGTGTGGTATTGTTGTTATAAAGAATGACATTAGGTGTTTTGGAAGAACATAGTTCCAGATCATCAGGATATCAGTTCAGTTGTGCAGTCTTAGTCTTAAAGTGTTCCTGATCACATGCTGCTCTGCTATAAATGCTGCCATAGCCCAGGGAATTGCGTACTCCAGAGTTATCAGTCCTCCCAGGTTGTACCTATAATTTGAGTAGTCCCACGGACAGGCTCCCAGCAGCTTCAACCCCACCCCCCAGCTGAACTCCCATAAGTAGATGAATACAGTGTAGGTCATCAGTCGTACCGTCAGAGGGTGATGCTGAGCCAGCAGTCGGGCCCTCAGACTCTCCATGAAAAAGATTGCTGTGGCATACATGGGCAGTGCCCACAGACTGCTGTGACCTGGCAGCCTCGTGTCCTGGGTGCTGCACCAGTCCCACACAGCAGTGAAGGCCACCTCACAGAGGCAGCCATGCAGCGCGTACACATAGAGACGAACAAGAGCGGAGAGAGGGCGGGCAGGGCAGCCACCATGTGCTTCCGCTGGGGCTCCATCTTTAACACACCCTATCACGAAGAAACAGAAATCACTGGATCTTTTTGTCCCATTTGGAAAGTTTTAAAAACCATTCAATAAGTGGCAAAAACAATTTAAATGAATAACTTTTGCAGAGATTTGTTGTAGTTTTGAGTAACAAGATCCATTCTGGGCTGATAAATTAAGCCTAAGCAAGCTTATTTGCTTTCTTCCTGAGACTTTGATGAGACTTTCATTTCTTTGCTCTCAATATGTAGGGTAGCTCAGCTTAACTTTTTAAACCAGTTTGAAGGTTAGAAATCTACCCACTTCTAAGCTTTGCGTCTTGTTTGTTTAATCTGTAAAGCAACTGAAGTATTAAAAAGCTGTCAGACCACTCCTTTCCCTGGGGCAACATCATCTTAAAGTTGTCTGACTAACTGCCAACCTAATGAGTTGTGACTTAAATGTTTACTTTGCCCAACTAAGAAATACTTTGATACTCAATGCCCCATTAAGTGGTAAATTGTCATTTTTTTAGAGCATTTGTGCAGATTAAATATACTGCATACAATACATAGTAACTATTAGAAGAGCCAAGAGGTTAACTTTGTCAGCTTTGGACTACATCAGAGTAGCTGTTTCCCTTTGTCTCCATCATCCCAGCTTAAGGTGAATACACATTACCATAATCAAAATAGCTAAGAATGTGAAGCAAGTTTAGTGGAAAATGTTGCCTGGTCAGAACTGCATTTGAAAAGTTGCTTAACCCTCTGGATTCGACGGATGCAAGTGTGGCCAAATCACATGAGGTAGGGGCAAGACGCAGCCTCGCTGAGCCTCCGTTTCAACTTGTGTTGACTTAGAATCAGAATTAAAATATTTTATTGTTCCCAGGGGGAAATTGCCCTGAGTGGCCTTCAAGCTATATACCAGATTTTAAATTGTGTTGATAGGCCAAGTAAAACCAGATGTATGATAAGTAATTTACGCCACGATTTTTTATGTGCTTTTATGAGTTCAGTGTGCATTTGGTGCAGGAAGAAATGGTAAAACGCAAAGAGCTTGCAAGAAAAAAAAACACACCACTTATCCTATTGGTGGAAAAACGCACTATATTAACCAGTCAAAACTTTTGATGGCATTTGGTTGCTGAGAAAGAGGGGAAAGTTGTGGGAGTGCGCAGCCAAAGAGAGCAAGATTGAAAGAGTGAGAAAGAGAGAGAGACACAGAGAGACAGTGAGCTTTGAGATTTGTGACATTGTGTTGCAGCCCTGTGTATTGTGGTGGTCAGAAACAGTTTTCTGGATTGTCATAAATAATTTGTGTGGCATCTTTTTGTGACACCTGATTGTTTTGTAAATAGCTATGCAAAATGCCTGAGACGTTGCCTGCTTTTAATGTAAAAAGTTATATATAACTTTTTTGTTCACTAAATTGGGACACAGGGTTTTAAAATTTGCACTTTATATTTTCATTCAAAGTTATAAAAATGCTTCGTTAAACAAGTTTGTGATTTTCAGAGTGAAAAAAAGGTTAACTTTTTCCTACTTGGATTTTCTGTTTTGTGCGATTTTAGGTCCAGTGTGTTACTACAATTTGTTAAAATTAAAAAATAACTAAAAGGTTTCACTAAGAATCTGTGCTGAAAAATGGCACCAATCAAGGCAAGGTAAACAGCTTTTAAGGTGAAATATAAAGGTAAAATCAAAAGTAGACGAAAACGACCAATTATACTCTAGACTCCAGAGGTAAGAACAAGAAATGGCAGGCCACAGAGATGGTAGTTATTGTTACTTAGCTAAGTTAAGCTTGACATTGACATGTTTATTGTGGTGTTTCTGCATTAAAAATGATCATTTAGTTTATTTAGGCGCTAAAACAGATTTAATTCTTGATGTGTTGAAGCAATACACTTATTTTTTTAGTTTAAAAAACATTTGTAAAAAATAAATTAACTTTAGCTAAGGCTACCATCTAGCCCTATTAAATAAAGTGCAATTGCTACAGTTTGGTTTATTGTCTTTTTTCCTCTTTTTGTGAATTTTCATATTTTTTATAGTCTAACTTTTAATTTTAAGATATGATATTAAACACATGCTGTCTAAAACTTAAAGAAACACTTCAATCACTCATTGGATCTGAATGAAGGAAATATTCAAGCTGAAAATCTTTACTGGCATGCATTCAGAAGCAGAACACTTTATTTATCCCAGGGGGGAAATTGTATAATTGTGTATAATTTGTGGCTAGCAAAATGACATAACAGTCTATGGAAACTAAAATCATCAACCCTTCAGAGCAGGATTTAAGTTAAAAATTTAAGTTTAATTTAATTTTTTCTTAAAGCTGTATAATTAAATTTGGACATAATGTTAATAACTGGATTTTAGCTGTGTATTTATCTTACGATTATACAAAGACATTCTAGAAGTTGTACCACTTGGTATCTATCTATCTATCTATCTATCTATCTATCTATCTATCTATCTATCTATCTATCTATCTAGTTTGCTGACTATGCTGCAAATTAAGGTTTTGGAAAAGCCTCCCCCGCTAAAAGTTTTATTTCTGCCACCATCTTTGCTGTTGCAGAGATTTCTCCCATAGATTTAAACTGTTTCTCTCTTATTATGGAATTTGGATTGTCTCGATCACTTTTTGTTTCCATCCATGAATTTAAAGCAAGATGATTAAAATCAGAAAACTAGAAGCACTCAGGGAGTGCAAACCTCCTCCAAGGCCATAGAATCCCTCTATGATACATTACACCTGAAAACAACAGTACCATAATTTTACCCTTTAATATGATTCCTTGACTGTGACAATCTACCTGTAGCACTTGTTAGCACAGGGATATCATTGTTAACTTTAAAGTTAGTCAAGAAAACCAAATCTCCATAACCAACTAGAGGCACTTGGAGAGCACAAACCTCTGCTATGACCATATCCCACAATGGGAATAAACATTCCTGGATCTGGATCTAAAATGTAAAAGCTTACTGCTTGTACCACACTCCACCCCTCAAAAAATCATTAAAATCAGTTCTTACCTGTTCCTACATTGCACACAGATAAACAGGTGAAGTAACACTGGTAAAAACATAACCTCCTTGGTGGAGGTAAATTGCTGAAACCACTGATGGATCTAGCTTCCTGGTCTGAAAAGTGAATACACTTTCATCAAGAAAACCTAAAAGGACCTGTGGATAAAATGCTAATTTAAGACATTTTCCTCACTGATATTTGTATTATTTGACACTCGCAATCAATACATATTCCAGACTAAAAAACGCTTTTTAATAATTGCTTTGAATTGCTATAAACTCAATTATCAGTTGATAGATTAATCTAACATTATTTTAGAATTTTATAAAATTTTGATAAGAAAAATGAATTTTACCTGATTTCCCCCCTTACAATACCTCCATAGTGTTTTTACACCTGTTTGGTCCATCATCCTTAGAGCACACAGCACAACACACAGCCTCTTATGTGGATTAACAGACTATTAGCCCTACTTAGCAAATTAAAGGCTTGGACAATCTTTAACAAGTTTTCACTGTGCTAAACACCAGCTTGGTGATTTTCACTGTCCAATATTTTTTCCTTATAACAAATACAATAAAGGCATTTACAATTAGCTCTGAAATCACCTCCATCACTTTACTATTTCACTCAGCCTAATCAAAATATAGATGCAATGGCAAGTTGTGCCACCTCAAGCCTGAAAGTATTTTTTTCATCCTGCAGCCATTATGGATCATTTTAAAATGGTGTTAACAGTCACAACTCTTACCTTGGTCATTACCTGACATTCTCCTCACATTTAGTTTCCTCGTCTGCATTCCTGGTCAGTATACAGGTCTCTGTGCCTTTGTAATCCCTTTGCTTCCCAGTGTGCGTATGTGTGTGTGTGTGTGTGTGTGTGTGTGTGTGTGTGTGTGTGT
>VUQH01055813.1:12408-32328 GCA_015106775.1 Etroplus canarensis | reverse complement strand
CCTCGTCTGCATTCCTGGTCAGTATACAGGTCTCTGTGCCTTTGTAATCCCTTTGCTTCCCAGTGTGCGTGTGTGTGTGTGTGTGTGTGTGTGAGCTAAACATTAAGCTGGTCCATGTTATCAGAGCAAGACAGTGATGTCCCTGTCACCGGCTGAAGCTGTGAACTCAGGGAAAACCCAGAAAGCAAACCTGATTCACCTGAGCAACAGTTGTGTGCGTACCAATCTTAGTATTGATCCCACAGTGGCTGCTTGAATGTTTTAAGCATACAGTAAGTGAGCAAATAAGTGTATTGATGAGTATTTTCAAAAGGCAGGCACGGAAGCGCCATATAATACTGTATCTGAGTCATGATGTTTATCAGAGTGGGCTTTATTACTAAGCCAAAGTACCCGCACAACGAGTGTGTCAGAGATACTGGTCAGAACTCATATTAATAGACCTGTATAAAATGTACACTATGGCCAGGTAAATCAAAGGATGGTATGCCAGTTGGACTGCCCACCACTTTACCCAGGATAGAATATATTATATGGACATTATTGTATATGGTGTTTAACTTTGGATTTATTTAAGTTACATATTGTACTTCATACATACATGTTTATATATTTTAATCTTCATTTTTCTACCATTCATATTCCTATTTATTTATATCTAACTGAGCATCTATAAAATGCAATTTCCCCTGGGATTAATGAAGTATTCTCATTCTGATTCTTATTCTGAAAAGAATAGGGCCACGTAGGCTTTAGCTTTTATGACATCCCATTCTAAATTCATAGGCATTAAAATGTTGTTGTGCCCCCTTTGCAGCTATAACAGCTTCTACTCTTCTGGGAAGGCTTACTACAATTTTTTGCAGTGTGTCTGTAGGGTTTTGGTCCATTCATCCAGAAGAGCATTTGTGAGGTCAGACACTAATGTTGGATAAAAGGGACAACATTAGTTCGTGACCTCTATTTCATCCCATGGGGTGGATAGAGTTGAGGTCAGGGCTCTGTGTGGGCCAGTCAAGTTCTTCCACACCAAATTCATCCGACCATGACTTTATGGAGTTTGCTTTGTGCACTGGAACAAATTCATGCTCAAACAGAAAAGGGCCATCCCCAAAGTATTCCCATGAAATAGGAAGTTGTCCAAAACAAAGTTTTTTTAAGCTGAAGCATTAACATTTTCCTTCACTGGAACTAAGGAGCCCGGGCCAACCACAGAAAAACAACCCCACTGCATTATCCCTCCTCCAGCAAACTTTAAAAGTTGCCACAATGCAGTCAGGCAGGGAATATTCTCCTGGCATTCACCAAACCCAGACACATCCATCGATTTGCCAGATAGAGAAGCATGATTTATCACTTCACAGAATGTACTTTCACTGCTTCAGAGTCCATTGGCACCTTGGGTTACACCACTTCCTCTGAAGCATGGCATTGTGCCTATTGATGTAAGGCTTGGATACAGCTGTTTTACAGTGGAAACCAATACCATGAAGCTCCTTGCACACAGTTTTTGTGCTGATGTGAATGCCAGAGGAGGTTTGGAACTCTGCAGTTACTGAGTTAGCAGAGCGTCGGTGACTTTTACACATCACGGACTTCAGCTATTGAGAAACCCGCTCTGTAACTTTTTGTGCTACTTTGTGGCTTCATTGCTGTGGTTCCTTAAAGCTTCTACTTTCCAATAATGCCACTTACAGAATACTACCAAGGAAGAAATTTCATGAACTTGTTGCAAAAGTGGCATCCTATTACAGTACCATGCTGGAATTCAATGAGCTCTGCAGACATATTCTTTCACAAATGTTTTAGGCAGACTACATGGCTAGGTGGTTGATTTTATACAATTATGGCATCTGAACTCAATGAAAGACCTGAATTAAATGATTAAGAAGTGTGGCCTGATACTTTTGTCCACACCTCAGACTTGGACTATCATGACATTTCTATATTTGTTGTTCCCAGAAGTTTGATGCTTTTGACTTTGATGAGCCCTTCACTTTTCCTTTAGCACTATCGAAAGCTTCATATTTTCCATTTTGAAATCTAGCACAGGCATCTTATCTTCAGTTTTGTCTAGCACCACCATGAGATCAAAATTTGAATTTGTGCAACATTTGCTTAGGTCTTTCTACTTTTACGTTCAAAATACTAAGATTACCACAATAACACAAATAAAAATAACTCACCCATAAGCATAGACTGATAAATCTTTGTCAAGTATACCCTACATTACAGTTATTCTCATCTTATTTTAATACTCATATTCATGTATTTATTTGGTGGATGTAAAAAGCCTCCATATTTCTCTTTGTAGTTGTAGTCTTAGTTTATTAGTTTATTCAGGGAGCTGAATGGCTTGGGTACAGTAGAGAGATTTATACTACATATGTTATGATGTTATCTTTTCTTAATTATAGAAATAAGGAAGTAGAGAAGGTCATTAAACAGTGACACCAACTGACATGTTCAGAATGCTGCCAGCATGCAAATAAACACCTACAGTATAAATATGGATGCAGCCCTCTTAATGACCTAGTTTCACAAATGCACAGTATACACACTGTAACCATAAAGTGTCTCTGGAGCAGATGTCACTCCTGACATGGTGCCACTGCTTGCTTTTGTGTGTTTATTTTGTGTGTACACTAATAAAACAGCTAAATGACTGGCAGCCCTGTAGATCAGAGTCCAGTGATTCTAGCAAACACACCTTTAGGGCCATGAGAGGGCACTGAACTGCTCAAAGAGAGTCAGTGACCACAAAGTTATCACACTGGCAAAGGTCAGACAGTGGTGGGGTGCTGGGAGAAAGAAGAGTTAAGCTCTTTCCCTGAACTTAATGTACACAAATAAAAACCAAGTCAGTTGGGACAGAAGATGATAGGGCGACATGATACTGGACAGGATGAGCTGCTTTTTTGTTTGTGCATGTAGAAGTTGCTTTGCAACCCACCTTTACCACAGCTCTTCCTTTCATGTGTGTCAGACTTGATCATTATCACATTTCTTTGTTATTGTTTCCTGTCCTCTGCTGAGTTGGGGTCTTGCTGCCGCTCTCCTAGCCGTATGCTTCTCACGTATAGAGGTAAGGGAAAGACCAAAAATGAGTCATGGCACTAAATATAAATTCCTGCAAATGGAAATAAGAATCTTCTTTTGACAGTGATGGCCCCGGTGGAACTGATGACGAAACGAGATCCAGTAAGGTGGAATGTGACGCAGTAAGTTGAGTTAAAGCAAGATGTAACGAGGTCATGCTGGATGGAAAGAAACAAGGTGAGATGAAACCCAGTGGGACAAATGGCCTGAGCTTAAAGACGGTTGTTCTAATCAAAAATGATGATGATGATGATGATGATATATGTTTATTTAGAACTGTGTCTTGTGTAATTGTGATGATATCATGCTGGTGAAATCCCTTGCCAAAGGTCTCAGAAACCTTGTTTACAATAGTTTCACTTATAGAAGATGTCTCCAGAACTAATTTTCTTGCCATGTTGACACGTGCAGACAGACTCACCAGGTGGAAAAGAATACCAGCCATAACACTGATGGGATACATCAGTCCCAAACCGTACCTTGGTTACTTGTTTAAGTCAAAGGCAGCTGAGCTCCACCTTGCACCTGAAGACAAGAACAATGCCCGAAAGCAGTATGTTGCCTTCACCATCTCCCTCACTAGCAAGTTGAGGGTGAGACTGCTGGAAAACATCGAAGCATTGAAGCACATGTCAGTTTTCAATGTAGAGGAAACTCCAAAGCACAATAAGAGCCTGGGACAAATAGAAAAATAGCCAAGCTCCTTGGCTACGCGCCTACAGGGATAGAAAAGATTGTCCGGCAATGGTGTGCCATCCATCTCAATAAGTGGAATGAAACAAAAAAAAACAAAACACAGTGGGTATCTGTAATGAGATATGGAAGTTCAGGAATGCTGCTAATATCAACCAGGAACCTGTGTTGTCCTCGCTACAACTGAATGGTGAAGTCGAGAGAATATTCAGCCAGATGAGCATGCTTAAAAGCAAACTTAGAAATCAAATATCCTTGCAGACCCTTAACTCCATCCTATACCGTATGCCCCATGTGACCTGAAGTTGTCTGGTGAGCACAAGCTGCCTGAGAATGTTTTGCAGCTTTTTGTCACATCAGCTGCTTACTCATTTAGGTCAGCTCTTTCAGTTGCTGAACCTAGCATAGAAGCCTTAACCAAAACGAAGAAGACCTACTCTTTCTGTGAGCCAGCACAACAAGTGTGTGTGGTGGGGCGTCTGAAAACAATGAACCAGCTTATGTGTCAAAATAATTATTATTGCATAACATCCTTATATACTTAATTTCCTATGAAGGCAAGAAAGGTATCATCAAGGTGCTACTTTATAATCCCAGAAGTGATTGAGTCGTAGAGCCACTTCTTTGGAATGCTCATAACCCTCATGTTCTAACAAGCCCTCAGACAAAGACAGCCCTTATAGGAGGACTGCAGGGGCTCTTATCTCACACGATCACTTTCACAACGCGAGTTTAAGATTTGCACACATAGCTGCCTTCGTCTGCTTAATGCACTAATTCAGTGCTGAATGCTGGTGAGTACTAAGCTTTCTGTTTTTATCTGTTTAGAGTGGAGACAATTAAATAACTTCATTTATCTGCAGTCTGCATGTAATTTCTGACATTGCACATCTACAAATTCATAGTGCAAGATGAAATCCTAATTTTTATTTGAACATTTTACCCTCTGAGATCTAAGTCATCATCAATGATGACCCCAACCCTAACTCTAAAACTAGACAATCAGAATATGTAATTTTTGTTTTTTATTAAATTGTTCTAATCAAAAACAATTTACATTTTTTTTTCCCCAAAAAAAGTAAATTTAGCCTTTCTCCAATATATATGGTTAGGGTGGGGCTATGACGATCACCTGTGATGACTTAGACTTCAGAGAGTTATTAATCATAAATTGTCACAGAACGCAAAGTGTACCTCCTGTGAAATCATATTCATAATTAACAAATTGAAAAACTGCTGTAATACAGAAGATTCAGATGGAAATAAAAAAAAAAAGCCTGCACAGTGTGTGAAGATGGAAATTTATCCCACCAGTGAATTAGCCTGTTTGTTTTCTTCCTGAGTGTTAGTTTTAAGTTCATAACAACAAGCTAAAAACAGTGTTAACCTCCACATTTAGATATATTTCACCGGTGGATGATTTCATCCAAAGCTAAATTTAATGCTAGAAGTTTTGGGACAATGACACGTTCTTTGTCATTTTGCCTCTGTACAGCACCACAGTGGATTTTAAATCAGACGATGTGTGACAGAACTGCAGACTTTCAGTTTTCATTCAAGGGATTTGACAAACAACTTGTACAAACTGTTAAGGAAGCCCTTTTAATACAATTTTTCAGGAGCTCAAAAGTAATTGAACAAACTAACAATGTTGAATATAATGATGTTTTAATACTTCTTAATACTGACTGCCTGAAGTCTAAACCCCATGGACATCATCAAATGCCGTGTTTCCTCCCTTGAGATGCTCTGCCAGGCATTTACTGAAGCCACCTTCAGCTGCTGCTTGTTTGTGGGTCTCTCTGCCTTCAGTTCTGTCTTCAAAAGCTGCTCTGTTGGGTTGAGATTAGGTGACTGACTTGGCCATTAAAGAATATTACATTTCTTTGCCTGGAGGATCTCTTGAAGCTCCGTCCAAAAAGTTTTGCAGCATTTGGCTGAATCTGAGCAGAGAGTATAGCCCTGTACTTTTCAGAATTCATCCTGCTTCTATCAGCAGCCACATCATGGATAAACACCAGTGGTCTGGTCCCACTGGCAGTCTTACTCTTCCATGCCATAACACTATGCTTGGTATACTTCTGCTCATGAGCTGTTCCTTTCCTTCTATACTTCTCTCGTGGTACGAGTTCATCTTGGTTTCATGTGTCCAAAGAATCTTCTTGTGTTGTAAACCTACTGTATTTACATTCATAAAAGCATCTCTTGATTGCAGACTTTGACAATGAAATGCCTACCTCCTTGAGAGTGTTCTTACCTTGGCTAGATGTTGTGAAAGAGTTTTTCTTAACCAAGTAAAAAATTCTGCCCTTATCCACTTTAGTTGCCTTACATAGTCTTCCAGGCCTTTTTGTGTTGCTGAGCTGGCCCCCCCAATCCTTCTTTTTAAGAATGTTTCAGGTTTTAGTTTTGGCTACTCCTAAACTTTTTGCTATCTCTCCGATAGGTTGATTTTTTTTGTTTTTCAGTCTAATAATGATCTCCTTTATTTGTATTGTCATCTCTTTGGACCTCATATTGAGAGCTTCATTCAACAACTACCAAATGCAAGTTCAACACTTGAAATCAACTCCAGAGCGTTTATCTGCTAAGTCTGTCATGAAATAGTGAGGGAATATAAATAAGGAAGTATGTGTAAAAATGGCAAAAATTACTAATCAGTTAATGCAACTTTTTTAAAACCAGTGAATTAAAGTGGAAAGTCTGCACTTCAATCACATTTTGACCATTTGATTTAAAATCCTCTGTGGTGCTGTACAGAGGCAAAATTACCCCCCAAAAAATGTCATTATCCCAAAGCTTATAGACCTTACTGTATGAATATAAATGAGGCAGAACTGACCTGTAGACACTCATGTGCAAGTATTTCTCAAAATGTTCAACTTGTTGCTTCATGAATTCTTAAGGTCTTTTCTTTCCATTTGTCTCTTCTATGAAAGAACTCATGATCTTCTGGAAATAAGGAGCTGTGGATAAGCTAAAGAGCAGCAGAAATGAGTGCAACATATAACTCATCAATGCACTGCCCGTCCACCAGAAGTGATGAAAATTTGTTCATGCAAATCGGCTTGATCATTGAGATTCTGGGCCTGCCGGGAATGATAGTATCCTTGTGGATTTTCTGTTTTTGCATGAAGTCCTGGAAACCCCACAGCCTCTTCCTCTTTAACCTGGTTCTAGCTGACTTCCTGGTCCTCATCAATGTACCTTTCCGCATTGACACTTGCCTGAGAGGGAAGTGGGTGTTTGGGCAGGTTTGGTGCAACATCAGCCTCTTCATGCTGACTGTCAATCGCTCTGCCAGTATTGCATTCATGACAGCAGTGGCACTTGATCGCTACTTTAAGGTGGTCCACCCGCATCACTGCATCAGCCGAATTACTTCAGCCCAGGCAGGCTGGCTCGCAGGGCTGATGTGGACTGCTGTAATTGCCCGTGGGATTCCCCTGCTGACCATTAAGCTCCTCAGTGGAGATGGCAACACCACTGTGTGTCGCAGCTTCAATGCCTATGGAGTCATTCCTTTGCCAATAAAGATACATTACTTTGCCTTTGTTGCAGAGTTTGTCCTGCCCTGGTTCTTGCTGCTCTTTTGCTCAGTGCAGATCACTTGCAACCTGAGCCGAAGGCAAATTGACAGGCAGGTGAGGGGACGGAAGGCCATCCAAGCAGTAGTGGTGATCATTATGGTGTTCACTTTCTGCTTCATGCCAAGTGTCGTCACAGGCCTAGCAGGGATCTACATCAAGAATATCTACCCTGATGACTGCAAGTCCTACACTCGCGTTACTCATCTCTTCAAAATTTGTATCGTCCTCACCTATCTCAACTGCGCTTTGGACCCTATCGTCTACACTTTCTCCAGCTCCATGTTTCGTGAGGCCCTCAAGAACTCCAGCTGCTTCAAGAAGATTTTCAAACCAGCAAGTAGAAGAACCCCCAACTACTGAAAGAAAAAGACAGCTTTTTAAATAGCTAGTCTGGCTACTTCAGTTAAAGTTTGAAAAAAGCTCATGATGAAGATAATAAAGACTCTGATGACCTCTGTTTGTAAGAAGTTCAAAGCCAATGAAATGTTTGACTGTTTATGGATTCATTGTAACTGAATAAAATGTTCTTGAGGCAAACTTTATAACAGGATAACCACTTTTTACAAGGTGTGCTGCAGACATATGTGTAAAATAGCCAAAAAATTTCAAGCCTATACTCTGGTTAAAGCTTGTTAACTAAAACAATAATGGAGAACTTTTACTTACAGAGAAAATTTGCTTAACTCTCTGAGGTTTCAGTTATCGCTGATTACAAACCCGAACCCCAACACTAACCCTAACCCTAACCAATCAGAATATGTAATTTTTTAAATCAAATTGTCTCCCAAACTCTTGGCATCAAAGAATGAAGAAAGTAATTCTAATGTGTCAAAAAATACTACAATTTTAATTTCAAAAAGTTTGTTTTTGCCATCTCCATAATATATGGTTAGGGTTAGAACTGAGAGGGTTAAATCGGCTTCCTACTATTGTTAAGATGACTGACTGATTGGGAGAAAGTGTTAAGTGTTGAGAGAGTAGCACTACCTTCTCTAGCTGTGTAAATATTTTACCTACGTTCTCTATATGGACAAAAATATTGGGCCACTCATACATTACACCTACATTACTAGCAGAGGCCACAACCTAAATTAATTAATCAATATTTACTGAAAGACAATAGCAGATAGAATAGTAAAATCAAGGCCTGAGAGTGCTGTTTGGGGAAGACCTCAGTGAGGACCCACAACAGCTCCTGGACTGGGCAAATCCCCTTGGTACCAAAGAGAGGGGGCGAGAAACTGAGAAAGGTGGGGCACAGAAATGAGAGCGAAACATGTAGGTCAGGAAGGTATTTACTGACATACGGCCAAAAGGGAAGGTGTGATCCCACTCCCGAAACTCAGGTGAATGGTCTGGGGTTGCTCCCCCGCTTTGCAGCTATAACAGCTTTGACTCTTCTGGGAAGGCTTTCTACAAGATTTTGAAGTGTATCTGTGTGAATGTTTGCCCATTCATCCAGAAGAGCAATTGTGATGTCAGACACTGATGTCGGACAAGAGCGCCTGGCTCACAGGGGATGAACTCTGTTGTAGGCCACCCCAAAGGTGTTGGGCCCAAGCCAACCCCAGAAAAAACAATGCCATAGGATAACCTCTTCTCCACCAAACTTTGCTGTTGGCACAGTGCAGTCAGGCAGGTAATGTTCTCCTGGCATTTGCCAAACCCAGACTTTGCCTATCAGAATGCCAGATAGAGAAGCATGTTTAGTCACTCCGCACACTCGTTCCACTGCTCCAGACTTTAGTGGCAGGGTGCTTTACACCACTCCATCCGAGGCTTGGGATTGTGCTTAGTGATGTAAGGTTTGCATGCAAATGCTTGTCCATGAAAACCCATGCCACAGAGCTCCTGGCACACAGTTTTCATACTGATATTAATTGCCAAAGGAGTACAGTGAGCTCTTTAGAATGACCCATTATTACACAAGGTTGCTTGGAGCTTTGCAATGATGTCACTTACTGTTGATCATGAAATATCTAGGAAGGAAGAAATTTCATGAACTAACTTGTTGCAAAAATGGCATTCTATTACAGCACCGTGCTGAATTCACTGAGCTCCTCAAAAGGACCCATTTTTTTTCACAAATGTTTGTAAAGCCATGGCATGGCAAAGGTGCTTGATTTCATACACCTGTGGCAATGGGACTGAATGAAACACCTGAATTTGAAGCTTAATAGGTGACCCAATACTTTCGTCCATGTAGCGTATATTCGATTTTACTCAGATTGATTTGGAAAACAACACATGAAATCATCCTTGTTACTGGCGCACATCAGAAAAAGGACTTTACATTCTTTATTAGCATTTGCAAATGTTGTATGGCATTAAGGGAAGGTACCTAAGTACACTTTTCTACATTTTTAACAAAAAATGTTGTATACCGTCACATGCAGAAGAGTCCATATAATTGTCAAAATCTGACAAGCCCATAGATGTAAGTTTCCCTATTGTAAGAACATTTATTAAGTTTGACTCACAACAGTGTGTGTACATGGAGGAGGATACAATTATCAGCCCATAAGAGGCGAAGTAGAGTAAGGATGTGTGGTGGTGTAGCAGGGAGAAGACGACTGAATACTGAAAAAAACAAATTTGCTGTGAGCTGCTGCTTTTTGAGTTTAGAAGTGTCATTGATGGTTGGCTAACTAATCTTGTGGTAATGCCCTTCTTGCCTTCAGACAGATCCAGTTGTCCGGTTAAGGCAGATGGCTGCTCATCCCTGATCCTGGTGCTGCTGGAGGTCTTTTCCTGTTAAAAGGAAGTTCCTCCTCCCTGCTGTCACCAAATTCTCGCTCACAGGGGGCTGTCTGATTATTGGGGTTTCCTCTATAATATTGTAAGGTCTTTACCTTACAGTATTAAGTGGCCAAGCAGTATTTTATTATTGTAGTACACCATTGTACATATGCTTTTGGTACCTAGTCACTGTTCTGTGAGCCATTGTGTACATTTTCAGTATTTTTTCTATTTACTGTAGCTTATTATGTTGAGTATCAAAAGGATTTTTTTTACACATTTAAATGTAAGTTCTTTGTCTTTAGGGAGTCGAGTGTAAAGGCTTGTGTCTTTGAAATCAGTAAATTTCAAAAAAGGAATGCATTTCCAGAGTACATTGTTATTATGGCATATATAGACAATATATATATCTGAAGATTTTGACCAATCTGGTCAGAGAAACTTGTCATTTTGGTGTCAATAATTCTGATAATCTTGACACATGAGTTTAAAATTTTGGGTGATTTATCAGCCTTTTGCATGTGTGTTTTCCTTGTTTTCTTGTGACATACAGTGTTACATTACAGTTTTGTTCACTCAGTTGCTTTGGTGAAGTCACCAGTGGAGTCCTTGGGTTGATTCACTATTTAGCTTCAACATGGATATAATTAAAGCTATAAAACATGAAATGGCATTTATTCCTTATGTCTCTCTTACTGGATATATTAGCTAATGCTGTTCTCTGGCATGCATCTATCAGCTATGCCCACTTTATCCTGCAAAGGGTGACAGAGAGTAAGAGCCTACCCCAGCCAATCATTGATCCCAGCAGGTACTGGGTACAAGCTGTGGGAAAACCCTGGACTGGTCCCCAGTCTAACACAGGGCTCACATTTGCAGCTTGTCTTTGGACGGGGAGAAGAAGCTAGAGCCCCTGCTCTCAGACGTGTGATAAGATTAATATTTCTCAGTCAGAATATTTACCTCAAGGAAAAGTAGTTCATAGCTCATGAAATGAAATTCATTAGCATGCAGTGATTTGTTGCAGAACCATATAATTTCTCATCATTATTATATAATATTTGTATTATATTTTTTCCTCCTCAAGGTACATCCTACTGATCAGAGGCTTTTGGAGTGCCATTGGAAACCCACAGGACATTTTCCTGTGTAGTGATGTCTCCTAACTGAATTACTATTGCCTAATATGACTTGAGTGAAAAGCCACTGACTTGAGGAACTGATTGCGACACTGATATGCAAATCAGATGAATTAACTGCTTGCAAAAACACTGAAATTCCACCTCAATCATTCAACATACAGGCCGGTCCCTGCCTGAAGAATTGTTTTGGCACATTTCTTGTAACTTTTGTTTAGGTTTTCAGGCTCTAACTTGTCCAAAACCTTTCAGTGCAGTGGAAATAGCCCGAAAAAATTTGATCTACCCCTATTGGAGGTAAAACAAAGCACTATTATTTTTCATATTCTCTAAGGTCTCTAATATACACTGCCAGTCAAGAGTCTGGACACATTTGGCTATACTCCACTATGGACAAGTGTGTCCAAACTTTTGACTGGTAGTGTATGAAAAAGCATTCTTGGACAAAAATATTTTCCTGCAAAAGTGGTTACATCCGCAGCTATTTTGGAACACCTCAAAAATTAAAAAAACTGCAAAACCATGCCAAGCCAAATGGGAGATTCTACACCTGAACTAGTGTGATTTCATAGTGGAAGCTTTGATTCATCCCAAATTTGTTATGACAGTGGGCAGGGGGTGCCTCTACATGTGTGAAAAAACAGGACATAAATATCCCGTTGCACTGATCAAATACAGCCCTACAATCACAGACGTACAATAGGCAGAAATCTAAAATATGAGCATCTTTGATGAATGGAAATTGGCAACTGTGGAGGATACACAAAACCCTTTTGATCTTGACGGCATTCCAGAGGAACTGATTAATATCATTGCAGGTCAGGTTGCTTCTGAGAATGTTGCAAAGCAAAGCCTTTTTTTTTAAAGAACAGCTGTCAAATGGCACAAAATCACAAAGCTTTTGGGGTCACTCAGCAACTTTCACAGACATGAAAAAGTCATTTGGAGCCTGCACAGAAAAGGTTCTCATGGATTCTGAAGGCTTCTTGCTCGCTCGAAGCAGAGAACTGTGTCACTGAAAACTATGATCACTCATGAACTTGCTTCTGTCCCCCTTCTTTGTTTAATGACAGTGGAAGCACGAGGAAAACAACAAAGGCTGACTTTGCAAAGAAAATCAAGGCTGTAGTTGAGGAGATACTGCAGCTCCCCAATTCAAAGGAGTCATCTGCATACATCACTGATGGCACGGCTCTTCTGCGAGTCTCCGCGACTCAGACTTTCAGGCATTTAATGACATAGGTGAAAATATCTGGAGAAAAACTGCAGCATTAATGGGAAAAGAGGGCGTTGACTGTGTGGCTTTAGTTTTTGACAGGTATGACCATTTCCCATTAGTAAAAGACCTTGAAAGAAAACAAAGAGGCACACTTCAGTTCAAGAGACTTACACATGTAATTACAGGAAGCACAAATGTTCCTAACTACAGAAAATACCTGAAGAACAGTGGGAACAAGGCTGCACTATGTAACTTTATCAGCTGTTACATAGTGGATACAGGAGCACAGAGAATCTCTTTAGAGTAGAGTGTTATTTGGGCAGGGGGCTTTGAAAATTGCAAGGAAGTCAAAAAAGTTACCCAGTATGGGGTTGAAAAACTAACAGATCTACGCAGTGACCAAGGGGAGGCTGATACAAGATTGGTGTTACATGCGATGCACCTTGCACAGTCACATCCTCGTCTTGTCATTAAAGATGATGACACAGATGTACTTGTTTGGCTTGTCCACTATTCAGGCAAATGAATGTTTGCATCATCCACTGTCTATATGCACTCTGGACATCTACGACATTTCAGAGAAACTCAGAGCTCATGTCTGCAAGTTCCCGTCTGCATGCCACACCCTCGCAGGCTGTGACACCACAACTAGTTTTTACAAAGCTGAAGGCCCACCTTGTTGATTTTGTCAAGAAATGTCAAACTTTGGATTTTCCAACAGCTTGGAAGAAGCATTGCCTGTGGCAAGAAAATATGTCCTACATCTGTATGGACAAAAGAGAAGTGAGAGTGGGGTTCCATGCACAAGCCTTGATGAGCTGAGGTACATTTTGGCATCAACCACTGGTGCATCAGCTGCACAACTCCCACCAACTGGAGATGCTTTTAAGCAACATCATCTGAGAGCAATGTATCAGACAGCAGTGTGCTATCATAGCCATCTCCCAATCCCAATTGGAAAAAGCTGGACAGTCAGAGAAGATGGATCCATTGAAGCCGCACTGAGAAACCAGCAGCTTCAGATGAGTTCAGGAGCATTACACGCCTGTATGTACTGATGGGGACTGTAGCAAGCCCTGAAAATGCCAGTGCCTCCAAGTGGGATTGATGTGCACTGACTTTTGCTCAAGAGCCTTTTCTGAGTGCCCAAACATGACACATTTTATCACTGATGGCAATGAAGAGGTGTAAAATCAACTTTAACATACAATTAGAAAAAAAGTTTTTCACCATTGGTAAATATTATTTTAGCATCAAGAATATTTGTATATTAAAGCTGATTTTACAAAATTCAAGAAATTGTGTGCTCTATATCTCCCTGCTTTAAGTGTACTTTGTGGTCTCCAGACATGTATGGGTCTTTAATTTTGTAAGGACCACGTCATGCATTTTTTAAAGGTAGAACACTGTCAGACCTTTACAACAAATACTCTATTTGGTTCATCTGGGACCATCTCAGCAAAAACTATTGAAAAGTATATGAATCAATTCATCAAAAATGCTCATATTTGAAATTTATGCCCATTGTACATCTGTGTTTCTAGGGGTGTTTTTCCTCGGTGCATCAAGATATCTATGTTCTGTTTTTCACACATCTAGAGGCACCCCCTGCCCACTGTCACATGAAATTTGGGATGAATCAGAGCTTCCATTATGAAATTACACTAGTTCAGGTGTAGCATCTCCCATTTGGCTTGGCATGATTTTGCAGGTTTTTTAGAGGTGTTCCAAAATAGCTGTGAATTTAACCACTTTTGCAGGAAAATATTTTTGTCCAAGAATCCTTTTTAATATATTAGAGACCTTAGAGAATATGAAAAACACTGTGCTTTGTCCTAGGGATATCTTGAAAACTGGGAGTCCTCCCTTAGGCCTAATTTATGTGTCAAAATGAAGTTTTTGTGTCAGTGAATGAGAATGGGAACTAACAATGTAAGTAGAGTTTTAAGATATCTCCACTTAAGTATTCATTTATTTTCCTGACAACTTTCTACTTTCACTCCCTAACACAAATATCTCTACATTCTACTGTACTTCTTACATTTACAAAGCAGGGGGAATTATTAGTATTTTGCACCTTCAAGACATCAAACTGACCTGATCCTGAGTGAAGGGAACAGTAACACATAAAAGAGAACCCTGCCATCCTATTATGGCGTATCCTTCCTCAGTGCTTATTGTGCATGACTGACATAAAAGATGTGTCAAGAAGAAAGAGGCAAAAAACATAATTTATATACTATATTAATTTTTTTTGTTTAAGTGTGGAGGCATAGTAATCCACCTACAATGTACAGTAGGCAACAGCAGACAGAGCTAGTGCTTTTAATCTGTTCTCTTTTTCTCTGATTGTGTTTGACATGCATTCACTAAAATAACTAATAGAAGTTGAAATAAAGTGCCCATTTCCTTGCGTTAATATTATTATTATTTTAAATATATTTTTTCCACTTTTTGAACACACCAACAAATAAAAAAAGAGAAGAAAGACAACAACACTGGCCTCAACAAATACATACAAAGTAAAACATATTTCAAAACATAAAAATTGTCATCATTAACAATTATTGTTTAGAAAAAGGAAAATAAAGGGGTAAGCTGTGGATTAAACTGCCCAGCCCCTAGATAATGAACAGTATTTTAACAACTAGTCTGTTTTCAGTATTAATAAAACTGAGATATTACTTATTATAGTCACTCAACCCTTTTAGTATGCAATGTTATTTTTATATTGTATTAACATATCCTGAGGTTCAGTTTCAGCTGGTAGAAATGTCTTTCAAAAAACTACTTTTTACTTTAATACGTTAAATACATTTCAGAGCCTGTACTTTTTCACCTTTCCTCAAGGAACAAAACTGATTCAGTGCTTCAACTTCTACCAGTCGTTTTTAACACAAGTATCTGTGCTTCTTCTTGCGTAAGGGATGTAAATACTCTTACCACCTCTGATGGACTCCAGTAGTTTGTCCTGAAACTGAATACTGACTGCACCAAAGTATTATTTTTCTGAAGATAGATAGCATGGCATATTAGTGTTTGGCACTGTTGCCACACAGCAAGAGGGTTCTGGGTTCAAACCCAGGTGGGGCCTTTCTGTGTGGAGTTTGCATGTTCTTCCTGTACTTGTGCAGGTTTCTCCTGTCATTAAAAACATGCCAGGCTAATTCTGCCTATGACACTTGTGCAAAAGAGATTTGAAATCTCAATAGTTCACTTTATGGTTAAAAAAACAAAAATGACCGCTGTCGTCCATTAGAGGGAGTACTTTTCATTTCTTCTTTCAGCTGCTACCATTAGGGGTCGCCATAGCCCACAATCTGCCTCCACCTCACCTTGTCCCTTGCATTATCTTCTCTCACACCAACCTTCTTCACGTCCTCCTTCACTACATCCATGAACCTTCGCTGTGGTTTTGCTCTTTTCCTCATGCCTGGCTCCATCTTCAACATCCTTTGTCCAATATGTCTACTATCCCACCTCTGCACATGTCCACACCATCTCAACCTGAGCTGTCCCTCTGACGTACTCAGCAGGCCTCACTACCATCTTCTAAACCTTCCCTTTCACTCTTGCTGCTGTCCTTCTGTCACAAAGCACGCCTGGTGCTCGTCAGATACTGATTATAAACCCAAAGACTTTCCATTCCACTGTGCATATTTACATTCGCCTGTATTGTGAGGCATCCATTAAACTACAGTGACAGAAAATGTAAAAAATGTGCACCACACTGCCCAGAACAGCACATGCAGACTGCTAGTGCTGTCACCCTGTCCCTTAAATCAGAGAATCTCATGAGAATGCTCTCCCCTGCAGTCTAACAAAAACCTGAGCGCATGCTTCAGCATGCTCCCACACAATCTACCACCATGCATCCTTACTCCCCTTCCTCTTTTTGGGGGCAAGTTGTTGCTCACTGTATTGTAACTTTTTTTTTCACTCAAGTTCTTCAGTGGTTTACACCTGCAGGGTCAGCACATGTTGACAATTAGGCTGTGATAACTCACACAATTAAATAGTGCCAGGGTGTTATATAGAGTTGAGCAATTCAGCTGATAGAGTGTTTTCACGTGACGTCACCAAACCAGAAGTCGGCCATGCTGGAGATACTCACCAGTCAAAACAATGAACGACACAGTTTACCGCCAAGTTTGAAAAAGAAATCACAAAATGGATAACTGTTGCCGTGTTCCCGGCTGTCACAATCACTCAGACAGAGAAAAATGTCTACAGTACTGCCCAAAGTTGTGAAAAGTCAGGAAGAGCAGAGGAGAAATTATCAAAAGAAAGGAGGCGATTATGGACTGCAAGACTCAATCAGAATTTGGATGGGAAGAACGTGGATAACATTCTAATCTGCTCAGCTCATTTTGTGGCTGGTATGTATTTCACGTTGATATTTTCACCTGCTTTTTGTGACATAAGTGTATTGGCTGTAAGGTCACAAACTGAATAGTTCAGGTTACAGGTTTTATAAGGTTTAATATGTGAAAGCTTGTGCCAAGGCAATATTTAGTGCTATTTAAAGAACACTAATATCATATGTCAATGTCTGTGACAAAGGATAAACTTACAGAAGGCAATATTTCAAGATCTCCACTGAACAAACTGGGATCCATTTCATAGGGATCTTCATCCCCAATTAATTTTAATTTTTTCACGTAACGTTCTTTTTTTTTGGTGTCCAGTCTTTGTGCAGCTGTTCAGATGCGTGTGAATTTTTGCAATCAGATGCTGAAGCTTTATAGTGAAATTTTGAGTTTTTGTCCACGACTGCCGGTGCATCCTGTTTGTTTTGAGTGAGCTATATCACCAAGATGGCGCCACTTCCGGTTCCAGACCGGATTTGCGGGGTTCACTCTATAAAAACACGATCTACACTTACTGGCCACTTCATTAGGTATACCTCTTCAGCTACTTACTCAAGCAACTATCTAAAAAGTCAATCACATGGCAAAAAAACTCAAAGCGTTTGGACGCGTAGACGTGACTGAGAGAGACTGCTGAAGTTCAAACTGAGCGTCAGTGCCAGACGGACACAGAAACTGCTGATCTGCTGGGATTTCCCCACAAAACTATCCCTGGGGTTTACAGAGAATGGTCTGGAAAGGAGAAAATCTCCAGTGAGCAGTAGTTCCCTGCATGCTGATGCCAGAAATCAGAGGAGAATGGCCAGAGCTGCCAGAGCTGTGTAGCTCTCTGATGTTCTTTGGGGGGGGGGGGCTGTGCGTCGCCTCCTGCTGGTCGCCTGGGTCTGGTTGGTGTGGCTACAGCTTTCCAGACTCAAGACTCAGACTTTTTTTTATTGTCATTCGACCCATTATAGGATGAACGAAATACTGATTCTTAGGTCTCGGTGTAGCATGTGAAAATAGTAAAGTAAGATTTAAGTAAAATAGAAAATATAAAACCCAGCTGTTATATACAGAAATGTACACAATATACACAACTACATAATAACACAGAATAAATAAATGCAAAAAAATAAATAAAACACAACAAAACAAATTTCCACCCTCATTATTATTATCATTATTATTGCTGACTACATTCTGTGACAGGCACACACACACTAACATAACATGGCTGTTTCTCTACACACATGTCCCCCTTTATGTGTCTTTTCCCCTCGTTTCCTCTCTTCTTTCTTTCTTTCTTTTCCACGCCCCTCTGCCTGCCAGATCCAGCAACTTCCCTTTATTTAACAATAAAGTATGTCAGAAATGGTACGAGAAGGAGCTTGTGCAGCAACATCACCCTGCTGCTGGACAGGACAGCTTAGAAAGATAAAATATAATGCTGTCTACACTGCTGCCACCTCCACAACTCGCTGATTGGTTGAGAAGCGGCGCATTAAGAGAAGCTGTGAGGTCACAAAGGCCCGCTGCTGTCGCGCTGCTCTTACGTTCCTCACGTCCCGCCCGCTCGGCAAACCCTGCCAGTAACCACGTTAAACAGCGTCACTAAGGTTTCAGCACGGCTCCGTGAGCCCGCCGTTGCTCGGTACGTCCCCTGAAAGAAGAACGAAACTGACGCGCAGTCCGGTGCTTCCTGTTTATAAGCCCAACTGCGGCGTTAACGTACCGAGCTCCAGTGGCGCAATCGGTTAGCGCGCGGTACTTATACGACAGTACACTGTAGAGCAATGCCGAGGTTGTGAGTTCGAGCCTCACCTGGAGCAGTCTTTTTGCAGCACTTACTTTTTAAGCCCCATTTGTTTAGTTGTTTTTTTTTTTTTTTTTTGATGAACGCTCTCACACACACATACACACACACACACAAATACACACACAAACCACTGGCTGACAGACTTGTTAGGAAATACCCTGTGAGCTTTTTATTACAGTCGCACAAAGCCTGTGCTGCCGCTTCATTTAAAATAAAGGCAACAGCGTGTGTATATATATATAAGGAATCCAGTTTTTAATAGCATATACAATATTTGTCTTTCATTGATATATTTTATTTTACACTTTAAATTAGCCTTTCATGTTGAACATCAGATTGTAGTAGCGTACCAGTACCAGCAGGAGGCAGCAGCTCTCCACCTCTGCGCAGACTCTGAGAGGGCGGTCGACTTGAAAATCAGAATCAGAATACTTTATTAATTCCCGGGGGGCAGATTACTTCTGTTGCAGAAACTCTGTTTAGTATACAGAAAAGGTCAGGTAAATATAAATATGAATAATATACAAATAATATACATAAATACTAGAAATAGAATAGAATAGAATGAAAATTTAAATATGTACAGTATATTATATATACACAGATATAAATAAATGGAATATAGAAATAATGAGTGAATGACAATGTGAATATGAAAGTGGATATATATATCTATATCTATGCTGCTCACTCTCTCTATATATAAATAAATGTGTGTGTGTTATAAAATCAGAATCAGAATATACTAGAAAAACACTACCTAAAACTAACACTCCTACATTTCAAAACATACATGTTCATAAACATGCATCAAGACGATACTCCTACATGTTTATGTCTATCATAGTGCCTTTGATGTTGACATGATCAAAGGCACTATGATGATCATGCCTTTGATGTCCAGCCTCCTTGGCGGAGGTGATCATACTGATTTCACTATTACTTCAATAGTTATTGATTTCAGGATTTTTTGTTCGGCATGATCCCATCACCCGATTCTTCCCAAAATTTAATCACCTCTTCCTTTAATGAGGCCGAGTCCATAAAAGAAAAATTCAGCCAAATCCATTCATAACTTTTTGAGTTATTTTGCACACAGACAAACAAACATAACCTCCTGTGCCTGTCCAGCACGTGATTGTGAAGGATTGTCCAATATTGTCCTTAACTTGGACAGCATCCTCCTCTCTGACACCACTGTCAGAGAGTCCAGCTCCATACCCATGATGTTACTGGCCTTGTGGATCCGTTTGTGGAGTCTGTTGGTGTCTGC
>VUQH01055813.1:0-12388 GCA_015106775.1 Etroplus canarensis | reverse complement strand
TTTGTTGAGTCTCGTGGTGTCTGCTACTCTCAGTCTGCTGCTCCAGCGCACAACAGCGTAGAGGATGGCACCGGCTACCACAGACTCGTAAAACATCCTGAGTGTTGTCCAGCAGATACCGAAGGACCTGAGTCATCTGAAAAAAAAGAGACGGCTCTGGCCCTTCTTTTAGATGGCTTCTGTGTTTTTAATGAAGTTCAGGTTATTGTCAATGTGAACACCTAGATAATTATAGTTCTCCACTATCTCCACACAGACCCCATGGATGGAAACAGGGGCCACTGGTGTTTTGGTCCTTCTCATGTCCACAGTCAGCTCCTTAGTCATCGTCACATTAAGCTGCATATGGTTCTGTTTGCGCCTTGTGATCACCACAATCCAGCACTTTTCCTCAAGGTGTCCCAGCCTATGATGAATAAATTATACGATCAGTATTATCAATGTGACTACTCTGTGGATTATTTATGATTATTTTGCATGTTAACTTTATGTTATCATTAAAATAGCACCATGTTTTTGTTGAAACGAGCAGCTATAAAGCCTTACAGCCACTTTTAGTCCCACCTGTGTTTGTGTGAATAAATTAAATAAAAAGTGGCCTGCTTATGAATAAACAATAAAACTCAATAGCTTTTAAAAATAGAAAAACGATTAAATTAAGGGAGATTTCAAGTTAAACATACCTTTAGCTGACTAACTTAGGGGAACAGGAATGCTTAAAATAATAGGCATAAGGACTAATATTATGAAAAACAGTGTATTCATTAAAGGGGTTAATTCATACAGGGGAATTATAACAGACCACGACTCTCTCCAAATTTAAAAAAAAAAAAGATTTAAAGCATTACTAATAAATGAAAACAAGAATAAAAGGTATTAAATCATTTGAGGGCTGCTGTTTAAGCTGAGGTGAGAAGGTTAGATAAAATAAGCTAGGGCTTCATTCTTTGTATTTATGTAGAAATTGGTGGATTTATATATAAGTCTATTTAAATGTACCTTCAGCTGCTCCCTTGTGTTCTCCCCAAGGGATCCCCACAGCAGATTAATCCACATTGGTAATTTGGCAGAAGTTTTACACCTGACGCAGCACTCCATGGTGGGAAGGGCCTGTGTCCCCACCTGGAATTGAACCAGGACCTTTTGCTCGTAAGGCAAATGCGTGAACCACTACATAACATATAACTATGTCTATATATGGCCAAAAATAAACCATTTAATTCAGTTAATTCATAATTTAAAATGTATACAACTAAGATGAAAAAATGAGAGCTGGTGTCGTACTCCAAATAGTCTTTTAAAGAAATGTGTTTGCATGACACATTCAGTGTAGACAGAGTTCATTCATCCCAAGTGTGTTTTCCCGTTTTCCCCTGGACCAAATTATTTCCACTGAAGAACTTACGCTAAAGCCCCTGTTATGGTTTGAAGCTCATGAGAAGTGGAAAACGCACAAAAAAAACAAAAAAACAAAAATCCATGCAAGTGATTCACTGATGACTAAGTGTGACTGACAAGTGGTAATTATGTTTCTTAAGCTGTCATTGGCTTCACAGGTCCTGTTAGCAGCACACCATTAGATGTCGTTGTAGTCCACCATTTGAGATGAGCTGCCCCACTTTCCCCGATGCTCAAATCTAACTGGCTGCCTCTGCTGTTTGAATGAAAACAGGTTCCCCCCCTCTTCCCCCTTCTGTACTCTTGAGTGTTCTCATCTGTCTGCACGTTTTGCACAAGCCTGCACATATGGATGTCTGCATAGATCGCTTTATTTTTAAAACATTGACGAAACTGTGTCTTTTTGGAGTGAGTCATCCAGCTGCTCCTTTGGAGGTTTATCTTGCCCTGTTGCACATTAAAATACATCTGAGTAGTGTCAGAAGAAAGTTGTGAGACTGTATTTATACTATGCGTGATATAAAAATAGACAGATGGAATAAATATGATACGATGCAAGGGTCAAATCATGTGCTCAACTATGAGGCTAATGTAGAAAACACGGTCTGCTGAAAGGCCTACACCATGGTCCCTTGAGGCCATGAAATAAGCACGAGATCACCATTTTGTATGGGATGCGAACCTCACTCACATGGTTCAAGACATTACTCATGTCACCTCGAGTCCAAAAAATACACTTTGTTAGTTTTTCTTACATTTTCACTGCAGTGCCTACCATCGCAGCACGGTGCCTAGAGTCTCTTTTCATTCTGCCAGTGTTGTCTTTTCTCCCCTCACTTAGTGTCCGGTGAGAACCAGCATTAGTCTCTCAACATGAGCTTTATCAGTTTTAGAATAAATGTGTCAGAGCAGGGAAAGCAAAATGGTTGAGTAAACAATGAACTTCAGTCTATTCTCATAAGAAGATAAGAACCTAATAACATAGAGTCTGAGATGTAATTATGTGGGAGGACTTGCAGATAAAACTGTGATGTAGTTGCTCAGCCGGCTCACGGCCCCTCACAACGCACATAAAACTTACTACAGAGAAAGTGATGAGTTTTCTTGTCATTTGTTGGCTGTACCGCACAGACCAGTGAGAATAAAATCCAATGAGAACTCAATGAGGCTCGCAAACAGTCACAACCAAGACAACGACTGTAGTTCTTGATCAGCCCTGGCCAAGATTGAGACATCATTATGCCATAAATAAGCCTAATGATGGGATTTATAAATAAATGGCAGAGGGGTACACGCAAGCATTCATCTTTACTTTATGAACATTACAATCCAGACCAGTACTCTTAGGAGCAGTGATTCTTGTGAAAATGGAAAAGTGCGTGTAAAACAACAAGTGTGACCTTGAGCAGAATTTGGGTGAAGACTCATTAGGTGACCACTGCATGTTAGTTTCACTAAAATCTAACACTGCTGGAGGAGTAGCGATTCCTGAGAATTATTGATGGATGGATGACACGGCATGAGTTGATCAGTCCTTTGGCCAAATGAGTCAATAAAGAAAACAACAGCACCAAAGCAAGCTGGAATCAATGTAGTTTATACTAAATTGTTAATTTAATACTGTTCTATTTATATAGCACCAGTTCACAACAATATTCAGGTTATTATTAGTACTACTTGTTATGGTCCCCTGTCCTCCAGGTGCTGACCTGCCTTCCTCACTCATTGCTGAAGTGTTAGCTATCCACCAAGTGTATTTGCCTTACCTGTGTCTGCCTGGACCTTCTCAAGAAACCTGCCTGACCCACTTTCACTTTGGAATCCCTGTTGCTGTAAAATCAGTTGGAAGACTTTGGATCATGACTCACTAGAACTCATTGGACTCAACCACACCCCGCCTGCTGTAACCCTGTTGAAAGCCCTAACATCTCTGTTACATATTTATGACCTTTTAAATTCAACTATTCTCATTAAACAAAGTGAACTGTTAGTGACCGTGTTCTGCCTTTTGAGTCCTCTCAGAGTGAACCGTGACGCTACTACTAGAGCAAAACCTCAACAGTCAAAAGATCCTCTATGTGCACGTGGCCATGGTGAGGAGGAAGGACGTCGTGTAAACTGGAGGAGACCTCCAGCAGAACAAGGGACATGGGGGGCAATGGTTGGAGGTTGACAGAGGAGACAGGAAGGAGAAGCACAGGGTTGGCACAGAGCCACTAAACTCATAAGCAACTGCAAACGGATTTCAAACTTCTTGTGCCCAAGGCACACCAAAGGACGTGCCAAAATGTTAAGCACGCTGTTGGAAGGTCTTTTGATTTTGTTTTCATCAATAGGCATTTGAAAGCCCATTTCCAGCTTCTGGACTTTCATTTGCATGTGTTGTCACTCCACTAGTGCATCATTTTACCCCCTTATCAGATACTTGCACACTGTTTTGCCGCCTCTGGTTCAGATATAGCGCTGTTTTGAAAAAGGCCAACTTTATCTCAAAAGGGATGTTTGGTTTCAAAGTGCTTATTTAACTTACTTCATACCATGTTAGTGTTAGCCAACTTCTATCAACAGATGATCCTCTCGCATTGAGGGCTGTTGGAAAACCTGCGCGTAAAAAGTAATGACACAGTAAACCAACAAATCATGCATGAGTGTCACATGATCCTCTGGCACACCTGGAGTTGGCGACAATGCTACTCATACATATGATAATATGGTCACATACTTCATCTCTGTATGCTGAAGTATTAGCATGGAGCCTTCTGTCACTCAGTTTGATATATGTCGAGGCAGAGACTTTATACAGTCTGGTCTCACGGCAGTTTGTGAAATAGTCAGGACTTTAAGGTAGTAACTCTTGTTCCTCAACGCAAATGTCCTCACATTACTTCATGTCCCTTTCCAGATGTCTGTTCTCATCTATATGACTTCATGTGTATGTACATAAAATGAATCTTTTTCACTTTTAAAAGACTAAAGTCCACGGAGGCACAGGCAGGTTGTTTCTTACACCACAGACTAAAGTTCAGGTCTTACATATTTTAATACATTATTTAAAAACATTTTAAATATGTTATTAATAACCAATATGTTGCTTTGTAAAGTTTTCACACTAACAGTGATTTGGTTAGGCTTGTTCATTAAAAAAGACTGGGTTGGATTAGAAAAATTAAAAATCACTGGGTTCATATAAGGAATTAAAAATAATGTTTAGATTTTGGTATTTAAAAGGACTTTGTTAGATTTGGGTATAAATGACTAAGTGAGGTTGAAGTATTTAAAATACTGGTTTAGATGACAAACTGTCATGAGACTTGACTGCTTTTTAAGAGAGACATGGAACTTGAACTGAAGTCTGGAAGTAAGCTGGTGGTAGAGGCACAACTTCTTTATTAGCTTTAAAAGCCTGTTTAGCTGAAGATTTAGCAAACGTTTTTAATCATTTTTGAAAGCTTAGTCAAATTTCCCAGTGACAACTGAAATTAAATGTTAATTTAGATAATGTTTCAAAATTATTGCCCAATTAAATGTGTTTCAAGATCGCTGTCAAGTAGCGAGACTTGCTTCTAATAGGATGTTGACCCCAATCACCTATATCAGCTTGTGTCTGATTGTGGTGTTGTGGTTTATTAATTTATTCATTTACCTTGCAAAGGAAAGGTCCCTGGTTCAAGTCTATTTGGGGACTCAAGTCACTCCCACCATGGAAGGGTTATGTCATGATTATCTATGAGGTTCCTTTCCATTGCCTCAAGGAGGCAATGTAAGGAAGCACCTGAAGGTGCTGAGTTTTAGGCCCGAGGCTAATGCAAAAGCTTGGCATTCATCCACCACTACTCCTCCTACAGTATTAGTTAGAATTTAATCAAACTTACACTCAGTGATCACCTAATGGGTCGTTACCCAAGGTCACATTTGTTGTTTTGGAGGCACTTTTCCATTTTTACAAGAATTGCTGCTCCTAAGAGTATTGGTCTGGATTGTAATGTTCATAAAATGAGTGCTGCCCCATCATTAAGTGTATTTATGGCATCATAAGGTAGTAAGCTAGACCAGTCAAGAAGGCCAGTCAAGAACAGGGCCGTTTTCCTGGATATGTGAGCCTCCTTTACTTCTCAGTGGACTTTAATTCTCATTAGTTTGTGCAATACAGAGAACCAATGAGAAGAAAACTTACCGATTTCTTTCTATACTTCATATGTTGCAATAATTCGTGAACTGTGATGAAACGTGAGCCAGATGAGCAACTGCACACATCGCTTACCAGCACCAGTTTATTATTGGACATACACATCTTCTGTCTTCAGTTTGCATTATTTCAGAGCAAACTGTGTGGTATCATTAGTATGGGTAGGTTCATATCAACCAGTTCAATTTAAACCATTTCACTTGGAATACATTTTGTCTGTCTGGGAAGTGTGCAGACCACCATACCTTTATCTGTATAATAGCTTTGGTTTGTTATGATTTATATATACAGCAGAGTTCAGGGGTATGAGTGAGAGTGGGAAAAAGTGATTGGACAAAAACCACTGATGAGAAAGGAAGAGCAGGAGATTGAGACCTGAGGATCAACAGAACTCAAATGTGCAATAACTGCGAGTCTGTTGATGTTGTGGCAAGACCTGTTCTCAGATCTCTGCCCTGATCTGGCCTGCATGCACACACTGATGTGAAAATCAGTGTAGCGTTTTAAGGTATAAATTTCACATTAACCACAGAGGTTTTTATTTAATAATTGGAAATGCATTTTACATAAATGCAATTTATTTACCCGTTAAGACTGCCAAGATTAGAATGATTGTTTCCCAAAAGAGCACTTAGTGCTGGAAGTGCCGAGGGAAGATGCACACGCAATGAAATTCCCTCAACTTCAGCGCAGCATTTCAGTTTTGAAATGCATCCTGCAACAGAATATTAGGATCTTTAGATCCCAAGCTGCCCCCAGGCTGTTACTAACCACACAGCTATGTGTCACAAGCTGTAATTTACATCTGCCTTTGGTTAGCACTGAGTGCTCACTCACTATCTAGCTGTCTGACAGCTCCCAGGCCCAGCTGTTATGGATTGTGGCCCGTGGGCTCTGCCGTTCATTACGTGTGAAGGTATAATTATTATCATTATTGTTTTGTTTTTTTCTTCCACTGCTCTCTCAAACCCGGAGGGACTTCACTGATGAAGCACTTGTCAAGTCACCAAAAGGAAATGATGTCACTTTTTCCTGGCTGCACACCAGTTAAACTTCAGGTCAAAGGTGTGTCTTGTCAGAAGGGGAGATGTGTGTGAGTTGAATATGACCTACAGCCAGGGAGGGGTGAATGAGTCTTGGAGGAGGACGTGAGATAATGTTTTGTTCCTGGGAAGTCAATTATGCATGGGCCTGCTTCTTCTGGGGAAGTGTGTGAATTTTGGGGGTCATCTGGTGAAGAATTCCCAGATGTGTCATTTACATTTTTTTAACCTCTGCTTTCCCAAGGTAAACTGTGAGTGTCTCCAACACTTTACTGTCATCATGTGTAGCAGCAGCTGATAGTTTGTGTGTGGTTGCATGTGTCTGTGTGTGTGTGTGCACGGTAATTGGGGATTGTGCAAGAGGCCTTCAGATTCAAAGTGGCACAAAGGGCCACCCTCAAACTTTTGTGACAAACAGTGTTATTACCACTAAGACAAGAGAAACTGCTTGGGGCATCAACTCTCACCCAGCCCAAAGTAAGCAATCCACCATTTTCCAGTGGCTTCAGAACTGAAAATACTGACTACGTAAGTGTCCCAGTATAAATTGAAAACCCCGTTCTAATGACGCCAACAGAATCAAGACATACGTTAAAAGAATGAAGGCAGTTCTGAGGCTCCCCAACCTTCTTATTCCAGCTGCTCCTTAAGAAAATGGTGAATTGCACCTCCTGGGTAGGGGAAGAGTTGGTGCCCCAAGAAGAGGAGTTTAGCACCTTAAGTACTTGTTCACAAATGGTTGTAATTAGAATGATGGAGGGACAGATTTGTACTGTATCAGCGGTGATGCAAGCATTGTACTGGACTTTTTCCTGAATGGACTGGCATTTATATAACACTTTTCTAGTGTCATGGACCACCTAAAAGGCTTTATGAGTCACATTTACCTTTTTCATACAAAACACTAGAGTCCAATTCTCATTTCTTTAGTTGAATATATCAAAAATGCCAATTATAACACAGTCTGACAGCAGAAAAATATCATTTTTGCACCAACAAAGCAATTCCCAAACAACCATCACCCAAAAACTTGGCATATCTTGGCATGGTGTGCAGTGTGTCCTGAGGAACCTGGACAAGTGGAGGAGAAAAGAAGAAGTAGCAGACTTCCAAAACTATCTACAGCAGATGAACAGTATCTGAAAGTCATCTCCTTAAGAAATAGGAAAAATCCAGCAAACACCTGACACAGGACCATCAGCTGATCATCTATCATTTTACAAAGCCTCATCAGAAAGGGTCTCAGTGGAAGGGGGACTGTAAAGAAGCCATTCTTATGGAAGGAAAACAGGAAGAAAAGGCAGCGGTATGCCAAATGACACAAGAGCTGGACTGATAATCAGTGGCAATGGGTCTTCTGGAGAGATGACTGGACCTCAGCATTACTGAAGCAGTGTGGGATCATCTTGACAAACAACAGAACAAAAGGCAGCCAACATTCAAAGAAGAGCATTGGGAAGTCCTTCAAGAAGTCTTACCTAAGAGAGTTCAGCCTGTGTTGAAGAATAAAGGTGGTCATCTCAAATATTTCAAGCTATTTAGACTTGTACAAACTCTTTTTTTTGCCTCACAAACTGTCTTTACATTTATGTTTGCACATGTTTCAATAGACCACTACCCCTAGTTTCCATTTTCCTGGCAAAATGTAAAGAAATGAGTGCTGACTGAAGACTTTAGCACAGTGATGTACCACTTTCCAGCACTACTCAACACTGAAACTTCGCCTTTCTTCATCACAGGGCACAAACTCTTCAGAGATTGGAGCATAGTTGTGTTTGAAAGCAGTACCCGGTCATCAGTGAACCACTTAGGGATAAAGTTAGGATTAGGGTTGCATTATGGCCACATGCTAAGCAAGGGGAGTTGAAGAAAATAGATGGTTTTCTGTTGTAAGATTTCCATTTAGGCATACCGAATAAGTAAAAAGTCCAAACAAAGGGGTAGATGTGATCCAACCCTTAACCCTGACCCTAAGCAGGCCACTGGTAGATGTCAATAGGTTAACATTAAATGATTTACTCTCCGGCGATTAATGAAGTATTCTGATTTTGATTCTGATTCTGATTTGGGTGACATCAAACCACTTCCTGGATTGAACAAGGGGATTTTTTTCCTTTTTATAACATTTCTTGAAATGAAAAGGTCAAAATTACTTTCTCATTTTACAGTTCCACATTTGCCTTGTCAGGTTCTACAGAAGCTAAAAATAAACGTGATGACGCTGGTTACTGTAATTGTGCATTCTCACTCAGGAGTAATGAAAAGTGAGTCCAGCAGCAGGTGGGAGCTGGAAACTTGCAACAGTAGTCCAAGTTTTTATGTGGACTGAACACTTTGCTGCACCCGAGGAGCCAGATGCACTTAAGAAGTGAAGAGTTAACAAGTGTGTGTTGGGGACAAGGGTGTGTAAGACTCTCTGGCTGTCTTTACTGCCGCACCTCCTTAACCTAATTAAACATCCCTCCAAAAGACTAGCTCCTTTGCCAGCTCCAGTCACACACATACATTCTTCTTGGAAATGACGGTGGATTTAAAGGATTTGCAGCACTTCGCTTCTCATTTACGGCCTCTTGGGTTAGATGCGCAACATGTTGTATGAATCAGTCTTAAAGGTGCACATGAATGCATTCGTTCTCTTGACTTTATATCCAGGAAACTATTTCAGTGTCCCATAGCTGCCAGGAAATTTGAAACTCCTTTAGTCCTATATCTTCCCAGCAAGGTTTAAAGCTCTCATTTGTCGAAAACTGCATGGGGAGTATTATCATCCACGCTGGAGGGTTTGTTTGTATCCCAACCTCTGCCCCCGCCTCCTCCGGACTGGATTCTGGCTTAACGGTGCCTGGTGAACAACCACATCCTCTACGAATGGCCTGCCCATCCAGATATATGTCACAAATATTGGGAGGGGAGGAGGTGGGTTTGATTTATGTGTGCAGAGAGCCCTCTGGAAGAGGAAGAGTGTGTGACCTGACAGAGGGCCAGAATCTCTAAAAGGGTCCTTCCTGAGAGTCGGAGCCAAGCAGCACTCTTGGCTTTACTGACCTGAAATCATCACAGGAAAAGAGATGAGAGTTTGTAGATGTGAGTCTTCACAGTTGTCTCTCTGATTGTTGCTCTGTTTTTTCCCATGAACTGTTTGCATGTGCAGATAAACACACACACACACACACACACACACACACACACACACACTGTATGTGTCTAAATTCCATAAAACATCTGCTTCTACCGCAAAAACACACACACGCACACATGCGCTTCCCTCCGGTCACCACAACTTGTGTATTTGCTGCTTTGTTGCTATAACAAACACCATAATCTTCAATTTGGCAAGAGCCAGGTGTATTTCATCAGTCCTCCAAATTCCTAATATGGACCCGATGATTTATAATGCGTCCATTGTGTCCATTTTTGCTCACTATGTAACAGCGACAGCATGACTCAGATAGGAATAGTATAAATAAGAATGATGACCTTTGATTGAGGAAGCACACTGTCTGATCCTGTGCCAGTGTGATTGTGTACTCTACCTGTTGCGCTGCCAGCTTAACATCGCTGCGGCCGCAAAAGAAGGGAAGGATGCCTGATTAGTGCGTTTGTGTATTCACGGTAAGCATGTGAGAGGGAATAGGGATTTGCGTGTGTATGCGTGCCTGGCTAGGTGAAGGAACTTGGCATGGCCAGGCATAATTTAACATGTTTTACAACTGAATGCATAATCTGCTCTTTCTCTGATGTTTATATGTAGTTTTGCGAGTAAAATGACAGCATATGGTTCTCACTATGGCATGTCAAGGTTTCTTATTTGTAATGTATAAAGTGTGTAATGGGACAGGATTGTCTGGAGAGAGCCAAATAGGCCTGTTAGTATTTTTGTAGGGGGTCATTGCAAAGATATCAACGAGTTCTTTGTAGGGCATATGGATGCCATCCCAGAGACACGTGTGCAACTAGGGGGCAGAAAGCACTTTAATCCTGTGCCATAGAATTTATCTCCAGCACATGACTCTACAGTATCAATCTAGCAACTTGTATATATGCTGCTCTGTAAGATAGGAATATGGAGTATGTTGAGCCAGATGATTGCTGGCCCCTTGGATATATCTGCCATTAATGGTCTGAGATAGCATAGGAATGTGGTAATTCTTCATTACTGATATCTAAATTTATCTCATTTTTCCCTAGAAATTATTCTACAGTTATTTGAAGATCCACTCTCAAATGACTTTGGACAGCAGTGGAAGACTCATGGCACGGTGACTTTGTTCTTGTAAAATTTTCCCAACTTTTTGTCAACTGTGGTAGTTTTGGGTTTTGCATGTTTCTCCTAAACATGTAGTAATGTTTAATTCTATGGGTTCAGCATCTGTCAATGTCTTGGTTGGCAGCAAACAATTTTAAGTGCATTTCTACCAGAAAGTAGCAATAATGCGCCTTGTTGTAGAAGTGCGTTATATGCACTCAAAGCCACCTCATTAGGCTTACCTGTTCAACTGTTTGTTAATGGGGATATATGGCAGCAGCTCAATGCATTTAGGCATATAGACATGGTGAAGACAACCTGCTGAAGTTTAAAACGAGCATCAGAACGGGGTAAAAAGGTGATTTAACCCTAGTACTGCTGGACCTCAATATATTGATGTCCCAGATTAGTTTCGTGTACTGCCGGTTGTCTATATATTGATCACTTCCGGTGTTTTCATTCACTGCTGGTCATCTAGCTGGTCGTATAGCTGGCAGAACAAGGGTTAAGTGACTTTGAACATGGCATGGTTGTTGGTAATTCAGAAACGACTAATCTACTGGGATTTTCCCACACAACCATCACAGAGAATAGTCCCAGAAAGAGAAAACATCCAGTGAGCAGCAGTTCTCTGGGTGAAAATGATGACTGCTTTCAAGCTGATAGGAAGGAAATAGTAACTAACCAAATAACCATTTGGTATTCAGAAGAGCTTCTCTGAATACACAGCTGCAGCAGAGGACCACACCTGATGCCACTCCTGTCAGCCAAGACCAACCTGCCAAGGAAACTGGGTCTACAGTTTTCACAGTCACCAAAAATGGATGACAGTAGATTGGAAAACATTTCCTGCTCTTCCGAGTCTTGATTTCTGCTGCAACATTTGGATGGTAGAGTCAGAACTTGGAGTAAACAATGTAAAAGCATAGATCCATCCTGCCTTGTTTCAACAGTTCAGGCTGGTGATGGTGTAATATGTGGGTGATATATTCTTGGCACACTTTGGGCCCCTTAATACCAGCTGAGCATTATTAACACCACAGCCTACCAGTATTGTTGCAGACCATGTCCATCCCTTTATGACCACAGTGTACCCATCCTCTGATGGCTGCTGCCAGAAGGATAATGCACCATGTAACAAAGCTCAAAGCTTCTTGAACATGACAATGAGTTCACTGGACTCAAATGTCCTACACAATCACCAGATCCAAATTCAGTAGAGCCCCATTGGGATGAGTTGGAAAAGGACTTCCCTCAGCAGAAGACAAAAAAAACCAAGTGAAAATAGAGAAGAATGGACTTAGATTTATTAGTGCAAAAACATGATTCACTAAACACTCTGTAACTGCTGGATGTGTAAATAAGAATTCTATCAGGTTCATTAACTTGATGGTGTCATGGTCCGTCTTTAGTTTGGGTTTTTGTGTTTGCTTTTGAGTTATGTTTGTTCTATTTGTTGCCCCATGCCTTGCCTGTTCTCCTCTGTTAGTAGTCTTCGTCTCTGTCTGCGTCTGG
>VUQH01055812.1:0-22037 GCA_015106775.1 Etroplus canarensis | reverse complement strand
ACGGCACTGAAAATATAAAATAGCATTATATTTTCAGTTTATTGTAAGGTATTGTACAGTATATCAAATTTTCTACACTGACGACCCGTCCAGGGTGTACCCCGTCTTTCGCACAATGACAGCTGGCAATAGCTCCACCACCCTCCATGACCCTGAACTGGATAAGCGGAAGAAGATGGATGGATGGATGGATGGATGGATGGATGGATCAGATTTATATTTTTATTAATGAATAATTATACGCTATATAGACAAAAGTATTGGGCCACATCTTGTGACAAAAAAGCTCATTCTAAAGAGCTCACTGAATTCAAGATTGGTACTGTAAAAGGATGCCACTATTGCAACATGTCAGTTGGTGAAATTCTTTCCTTCTTAGATATTCTGTAATTAACTGTAAGTGGTATTACTGCAAAGCACAAGTGTTTAGGAGCGACAGTAACTCAGCCACAAAGTCACACAGTGGAGTCATTGAGTGCTGAGGCACCTTTATCCATCCTTCTATCCGTTTTCTTTTGCTTATCCAGTTTAGCATCATGGGAGCTTATCCCCCATGTCATAGGGTGTGAGGTGGGGTACACCCCGGATAGGTCGCGAGTCTAGCTGAGGTGCAAAGTGCGTAAAGATCGCCAATGCTCTGCTGACTCAAAAACTGCGGAGTTACAACCCTCCTCAGGCATTAACATCAGCACAAAAACTGTACACCAGGAGCTTCCTGCCGTGGGTTTCCATGGCTGACCAGCTGCAGACATGTCCACATAACCAAGAACAATGCCAAGCATGGGCTGGAGCGATGTAAAGCACGTGGAAAGTTCTGCGAAATGATGAATCAGACTTCTCTATCTTGCAGTCAGATGGACAAGTCAGGGTTTGGCAAATTTCGGGAGAACGTTACCTGCCTGACTTTATTGTGCCAACAGTAAAGTCTGCTGGAGGAGTAATAATGCTATGGGGTTATTTTTCTGGGGTTGGACTCGACCCTTTGGTTGCAGTAATGGGAAATCTTAATGCTTCAGCTTACACTGACATTTTGCACAATTCTCTACTCCTAACTTTGTGGTAATAGTTTGGGAAAGGCCCTTTTGTGTTCCAGCATGACTGTTCCCCAGTGTACAAAGCAAGGTCCATAAAGGCAGGTTTGGATGAGTTTGGTGTGGTAGAACTTGACTGGGCCTCACAGAGTCCTGACCTAATCTTCATCAAACACCTTTGGGATGAATTAGAGCCAAGCCCTCTCATCGACAGTGTCTGACCTCACAAACATATATACTGTATAGATATACTTCAGAGTGTAACAAGGTTATTGCTGTCCAAAATAACATCAGACTCTGTGGTTTGCATGCTTTGTCAGCATCAACCATCCCTCATCTTGCATGCTGCTGACAAAAGACCAGTGTAATCTGGAGGTGGTTAACAAGGTGAAGCCAAGTATGAGTGTGAAATCGACTGGAGCGCCTGATGCTGTGAAACATTCCTACTGGCAAAGAGAGATGCAATCACTGCTGGCTTTTAAAATCCAGCTGGTGCAGAAGTCCGAGATGTGAATAATAGGCGCAATTTGAGATTGTTGTGAATTTTTCAAATAACTGACAAACACATCTTGGATGATTGTTCTCAGACGGGGGCCTCTGAGGAGGAATTCGCTTCAGGAAAATTGCAGTCCTGACAACGCTCGAGGAGAGCGAGCATCTTTTACTAATGAACCCTCTTCTCAGGGGAGACATTCAGCCTCATCCGTCACGCAGTCACAGATTGAGACTAGATTTAGATAAGGTTTGTAAGGGTTTAAGGCCATAGCTAAAAATGCTCCTCATGACATGTTTTCTTATGATTGGTGAGAGTAAATGAGTCCCTGAAACTCCTAACTGGGAATCTGCTGTTGGACAGCACAACTGACTCAATTTTCAAAAGTGCGTGTTGGTCTGTCTGCAAGTTTTCGAGCCTTTTTTCCCCTGCCTTTCTTTGGTTTTCGAGCTCAGCACCTAGCTTAAGGTCTGGTTTCTGGTTTTCTCACTTTCCTTTTGTGCAAAGGGATTTCCCCAACTCCTTATTCTTAACCATAATGAAACTTAATTTCCTCTTTAAAGTCAATCCTTCTTCCTCCAGCCCAGTACATTTACCACTGGCTCAGACAGGAAGACACAACGAGAACTTAGATTTGTTAAAAAAGAAAAAAAAACAATCCCCAAAAGTATTTTTTTTAAATAATTGGGCCACTGGAGGAAAAGCGTGTCAGGGCTGAAATCCATCACGCTGATTGCTGGCCTTGTCTGCGTGGAGCCACATGTTGGTGGTGCTGCATGGGGCTTGTTGGAGTTCTTGTGGTTTTGGATTCTGCACATGCTAGTTGGATCTCGGGAGGGAAGCCCTCGTGCAGCCGAAAGCAGCTCATTACCTCGGTTAGTCATCGAGCGGATTGTCTGCAGCGGGATGATAAATGAGCATGTCCGCATGTGTGGTTCTGACGGCCCCGTGGCACAGGGTTAAGCTGATGTCTGTCGTGGGGCGCAGGCAGCAAGGAGGCCGAGCAAGAAGCGGCCACAGTTCAGTGAACCTGTGATGGGAGGACCTTATGGGAATTCAAACGCACCCTTTACTGGTTATAATGGGGGTCTTTTCTGACAGCAGAGCTTGTGTGAATATTTTACATCCGACCGGTCACTTAGCCACTTGGTAGTCTATGTATGATCAATTTTATGTTTTGATAAATGTTTCAATTTCAAAAAGCTTCAACTCATCACATCACCACTGTTGTCCTGCCTAACAAGCTTAACTGCCAGTCTGTGCCTAAATACTTAAACTTTTTTTAGCAATTTTACAATGATCCCAGATCGATGCAGTTGGTAAGTACATTCCCATTACCTAAATACTATCTGGACGAAAGTATTGGGTTCCATATAGCTTCCACTCTTCTGAGAAGGATTTCTACAATGTTTTGGAGTGTGTCTGTCAGAATTTTTGTCCATCTGTAAGGTCACACACTGATGTTTGATAAGAGGACCTGGCTCACAGCCTTTGTTCTAGTTCATCCCCAAGCCGTTTGATGGAAATGAGGTCAGAGCTCAGTGTGGGCCAGTCAAGTTCTTCCACACCAAATTCATCCAACCATGACTTTAGTAAAGGGCCTTCCCCAAACTGTTCTCACAAATTTGGGAAGCTGAGGCATGAGGTGTCATTTTGCTGGAACTAAGAGACCCAGGCTGACCCAAGAAAAACAACCCCATGGAATTATCCCACCAAATACAGCCAGACAGGTAATGTCCTCCTGGCATCCATCACTCTGACGGATAGAGAAGCAGGATTTGTCACTCCACAGAACGTGTGTCCGCTACTCCAGGGTCCAGTACTGTTTGTGTGCTTTACACCACTCCATCTGATGTTTGTCATATTGTGTTTGGTGATGTATGGTTTGCATGCAGCTGGTCAGCCAGGGAAAACTGTGCCATGAAGCTCCCGACACACCGTTTTTGTGCTGATGTTAGTGCCTGAGGAGGCACTGCAGTTATTGAATCAGCAGAGCGTTGGTGACTTTTGTGTGCCTTTGTGGCTGAGTTGCTGTAATTCCTAAACACTTTGCAATAATACCACTTACAGCTGATCATGGAATATCTAGGAGGGAAGAAATTTCACAAACTGACTTTTTGCATTGGTGGGATTAATAAATGCCATCTAATTCTCTTCACATGTCTTTTTTTGACCATAAAGGCCGGCAAATTACAGTCAAATTGCAGTCATAAATTTGTCATGGTTAAATTTCCCCTCTGACTCCAGTTGACATTCCTCTTTCAGCTGGCACTGCTGCACCTACTTGCAACACTAATGCATGGGACAACCGGATATCTCCCAGAGAGCAAGGGGTGTGTGGGTGTGTGTGTGTGTGTGCATGTGTGCATGCTTGCGTGTGGACCTGTCAGTCTTGTTTGAGTGATGTTGATGTGAGCGTAAGTGGCATGACTGACTCGCTGTGAGGGAGGTATGACACAGTATCCAGACTGGAATGAGGCATGGTGTTTGTGTGTGTGTGTGTGTGTGTGTGAGACTTGGCAGACATAAGATGAAGGGATGTCATGGCCCTCAGACACTCACACACTCAAACACAAACATCCACATCGAGCATGAATGGTCATTCAGCTGCAGCCAGCAGTATGAAAACAAGTCAAAAGGAGGAAAAAGGGGAGGATGAAGGATGGGGTCTCATGCCAAAAGAAACATGGTGGGCTCGTCTGTCCTCCTCCCCTTGTCCTGATGAGCACCCCAGGCAAATGTTCTGTGAATGAGGGCATATTTGGGGGAGCTACACTTCAATTTTGCCCTGCAAAGGAGAAGGAGGAGGAGGAGGTGGCAGAGAGGTGACTCATCCGTTGATGTCATACAAATGAAAAATGTTAAATGAGTCTCAGTGTGTAACAGAGGATGTGAATTTTGGCATGCTTGCTCATCTGGTAGGTCTATTACTGTACATTATTATTTACTGTATTACTGAAATGACCTCTGGAGTGCCTGATGGCAATGCACAGGTGTAGATACATGCAAGGTCCTAAGGTGATGCATTAACGAAACAACACAGAGTGGTAGATTAAAACACCGATGCCTCTCTGTTGTCTGCGTGCTGAATTTAAAGGCTGTGAGCAGTCGGTTAGTGTAGTTCAGCGGTTCTCAGTCTTTTGTTATGTCCCACCTCAGAAGCTGAAAAAAGTTACCACTCCACACCACACAAAAATGAATGACCCACAACACCAAATTTTATCAATCACTAACAATTTCAAGAATTTCTTAAGAATTTCTTAAGAATTTCTTAAGAATTTCATTCTTAAGGGATACTCCTGCAGTCACAGCGTTGGGCAGCTACGAAAGCTATGTCAGGCGTATCCTTAAGAAATGAAGTCGGTGCATGTACCCCAAACCTCGTTTTAACATTCCATTTATTACACAAATGAATTACATAGGGTATAACATCTTAATTATTGTACTTTATAAGCGTTTATATGCAGTTTGACATTCAACAAGCTCAGCTATCTCCTTGCAATTAGTCTCTATGTTCAGCTAGGCTAGGCTGCACGCTCTAGACTTCATATTGAGTGTTCTAAGAGTATTTGGTCTGAATTGTAATGTTCACAAAATAAGTGTTTGCCTGTACCCCTCTGCCAGCTATACTTAAATGCCATCATCAGTTTTATTTTTGGCATAATACTGTCTTAAGCTAGGGTAGGACTGTGGCATAGACTTAGCATCTTGTCCTGGCGGGCAGTAATAGGGCAATCACCTGGTTAATAATAGCTTGATCTTATTGGTCATGATCATGGAAGAAGTTGTCCTGTTCGTTGATTTCCACATTAGGAAGGTGTGGTTGGGGCCTTCCTATCACCAGTAATTTGGGCAATGTTATGACATGCTGATGCCTGTATTTTCATGCTATTTATGGCCATGGTTACTACTGACCATGTAGTCATAATACTCAACTCAAACACTTTCATTTGGTGGTGAACAAGCTTCATTTGTCCTGGGTTTGACTGTTCGTGAGCCTCCTTGACTTCTCAGTGGATTTCGGTTTTCATTAGTTTGCGCAACCAGCGACAAGAAAACGTATCACTTTCTTTCTGTACTTGACACATTGCAGTAACCTGTGAATTGTGAGGGACTGTGGGCAGTCTTTAGCTATTGTTTTTAACTAGAACCTGATCCTACCCATCCAACCTCTCTGCCATCACCTCAGCCCAGAGCGTGTCAGGCCTGGCCCTTCCTCCCTGGGCCACATGCCTTTATTGATTTTCCAGGGTGGAGAAGCAGCACTGACACGCTCTTTATCAGTGCTTCAGGATGATGGTGGCTGAGGTGAAGGCGTTAGCGCCACCTGATCCGAATTGAATGAATGAAATCTTTGCAGCTCAGCTTCAGAGTATGTGTTATACCCATTCTCACTGTCCTGCTCTGTGGTTGCAACAAGTTAATGTTCATGGAAAACACAAGTTTGTTCAAAGTACAACACTACTGATGTTAGAGTAGAATCAGTGTTGTTATGTAACTTTTGGCGGGAAAGCCAATTAGCCTATTTCCCCAGAAAGTCACACTATTCTTCTGTGCAGCCAAACCACAGCTATAAAGAAGGAAAATTACATTTTGGGGCTTTAGTCCACTCTTTTATTCACATACCAAGTAAAAATCACTCCTTGTGGAGTATAGAGCATCAAGCCATTTAATATTTGTGTTTCAACACCTAATAATAACTGTTTTTTCTCTCATTTTACATTCTCTATTTTGTTTTAGCAGTTTTACAGCTAACAAGACTGACGTGTGTGGGACACGCTCCTTTGATCTTTGGCAGAAAATCCACAGTAATGAGGTGACTTTAAGATCATTGGAAATAGCGCTTTTAAACACAGTAAATGATGAGCGATGTCTTTCTAAATGCCTGCTCTAACATTTTCTTAATTCTCTGATGGCAGGTAAGGTGTTGAGTGAGTGCTCTTACAAAGTTTGCTGCGGTTGACTCAAATACTGGAAGGTACCTTTAAATCTGTGGCCAATCACTGGGCTGGAACAGCTCTGGCTCAGAGGAGAGGAGTCAATATAGAGCTTAAAGTTAAAGTAAATTGCCAAACATCAACGGTAAATGCTCCTCAGAAGAAATGACTCACTTTCTGCCCACGTTCACTGAGAAAAAGAAAGATGAGCACAATAACCCCCTTGTGTTCAGTGTAAGAAAGCATAAATCATGACCTCAAAGACAGCAGATAGAAAAAGATTCTGTGATAACATGGGTAAGGATTAAACGCATTCAACTAAATGAGCTGTTGTGGCAGAGTGGAGTTTTCTCCCTTTGGGTTATTGTACTTGAGAGAACCACGCGTTGATGTACAATTCGAATGGTTAAACTGTTGGAGTTTGTGCAAAACCGCTGGTTGAAAACTGGATGTTGACCAGGTCGGTGAGCCATCAATCTTGAGGCTCAAACAAAAGAATCACAACTAGACTTGATGAGTTCCACCCATAAGAGACAATAAATATTTCCCAGAGTAGGACCAATGGCTCTATGGGATAATGCCAATGGGAACCCATTATGAAAGTTTTTCTGTTCTCCACCTCTCACCCGCCCCCTTACTAGGAATGCATCCCAACCCAATGTCCAGTGGTACTAATTTGAGGACCCCTTATAATGACAGATGTCTTGTCATCATTATGTAGCCATGCAAGGCTGTGATGAGCAGGGGTAGGGTCTCATTTTGTTGAATGATAGCCTTCATGATATCATGATAACACCATTAATGAGCAGTGTTGCATCAACAGGCATACGTAGAAATTTATTAAATTTTTTAGAGTCTGCAAAAATTCAGCAAAGTCCAACCCACATTCAATTGGGCCATTTTTTCAATGTGAATTTCATATTTTTGACTGGTATGGGTGAAAAGCCCAGTAAAAGGACACTACTATTCTGGAAAGTACAAATTTGGACATGTTCTGGATTCAAATCAGGATCAAATTCTAATGAAGTCTGGATAGGATGTGATGTCTAATAAATATGCAAAAAGCCTACATTTGCCTAAATATTGCTGCACAATCAACGGTTCATGAGATGAGGCTCTCAGATTTTTTCCTGTTCAGATCAGATTCACTTTATGTGGACTTACACACTGTTGACTACTTCGCAGATCTACATTTGCCTAAACACTGATGTACAGTCGGTGGTTCATGAGATAAAGCACAGTTTTAATCTAAGTTAAATTCCAGGTCAGATCCAGGTGAGATTCAGATCTCACAAGTTTTGTCCAGGAGATAAAGTCTTGGGTCACACCGCTTAATCACTCAGTTCAGGTGTTTTATTAAGGTCTATTGCCAGAAGTCTAATAAATCAAGCGCCTAACGATGTGATCTGCCTTCAAAAGCATTTTTTAAAAGAATGGGTCATTCTAAAGAGCTCACTGAATTCAAGCATGGCACTGTGATAAATGCCACCATTGCAAAAAGTGCTACTGTGCTTTGCTTTCCTTCCTAGATTGTATTATTGCAAAGTGAATGTGTCTACATAAAGTCACAAAGCGGGGTCGCCGAGAGCTGAGGTGCATAGTGCGTAGAAGTCACCAAGGCTCTGCTGACTCAAAAACTGCAGAGTTACAATCCTCCTCTGGCCTTAACATTCAGCACAAAAACCGTACACTGGCAGCTTCACGACATGAGTTTGCATGTCCAAAAAGCTGCAGGTAAACCTTAAATCAGCAAGAACAATGCCGAGTGTCAGATGGAGTGATGTAAAGCACGCCACCACTGGACTCTGGAGCAGTGGAAACATGTTCTATCGAGTGATTAATCACACTTCTCTAGCTGGCAGTCTGGCGGATGAGCCTGGGTTTGGCGAATCCTGGGAGAACTTTACTTGCCTGCCTGCACTGTGCCAACTGTAACGTTTGGTGGAGGAAGGATAATGTTATGGGCTTGTTTTTCTGGGGTTGGCCTTGGCTTGTTTGTTCCAGTAAAGAGAAATCTTAATGCTTCAGCTTACTCAGGCATTATGAACAATTTTATGCTTCCAACTTTGTGGGAACACTTTGGGGAAGGCCCTTTTCTGTTCCAGCATGACTGTGCCAAAGTGCACAAAGGCATGGTTAGATGAGTTTGTTGTGGAAGACCTCAACCCCATCAAATACCTTTGTGATGAACTACAATAGAGATTGTGAGCCAGGCCCTATTGTCCGACATCAGTATCTGACCTCACAAGTGCTCGTCTGGATGAATGGGCAAAAATTCTGACAGGCATACTCCAAAACTTTATCAAAAGCCTTCCCAGAAGAGTAGAAACTGTTTTACCTGCAAAAGAAGGACCAACTTCATGCTGGTGTGTATGGATTAAAGCGTATGTATATTACTGTATTGTTAGGTGGCCCAATACTTTTGTCCATATAGCGTAAAATCAGCAAAAGCAAAACCAAGCACAATGCTGTCGAGTTTCACTGCAGAAAGAAGTGTTATAAATGAAGGATTTGAGGTTTTCATACCTTAAAAAATGGTCCATTTGCCAAACAACAAAACATAACACAACCTGGTTGCACAGCAGAAAGCACTGTTAACTTTTACTGCACATGTACTCAAAGAATTTCTTCTCTCTGAAACTTTATATAGAGCAAAAAGGTACTTTTATACCATTCCATTGCTGCGAAGACCCGTGAAGGTATGGCAAATCAGCCTAGCAAAAACTGTTTCTACACAGTTACAAGCAACACATTGTCGCAGGGTTATGTGGAGGTGTGAGCGTGTTTATTGGTGCTTTGGAGCCTAACTGCTGTAAAACAAGCGGAAAATAACGTCTTAGTCTTTACACTCTGTGACGTGAAATCTCTGAGCTTCGTCACTACAGTGCCTCAGTGATCTGCTGCTGACTTATTTTAGTTTTTAAGGGCACCTGAAAAGTACCTACCCCATAGTAGGTACTTCATTCTCCATTGAAAATGGCCCTGAAAGGAGTTCAGCAGGGGCTCTCACGGTGGGAAAACACAGAAAGGTCGGGGGCCACCCAAAAACCGCCTGATGGAAAACAGCCTTTACACAGCCGAAACCACTAGGAAAAGATTGTAGTCATTTTTCAAAGAAACCACGGCTCAGCTGTTTCTTTGTAACAGATTAAACGTGGACTGCAGTCTCCAGTGTCAGTGCCATACCCTCCATGCTCCCATTCATCTTAACTGACCGTCTTCTTCATCAGTTTTGTTGCACTCCAACAGCTTCAAGCTAATATCAGAACTACAAATCCCCAAAGGGGCCAAATGGTAATCTAGCATGGTCTACTTTCGCCTTTGCTTCTAGAGTGATCAGTGTTTGATCATACAATTAATGCTTTCACATTTCTGGTAAGGATAAATACAAGTTGACGGTCATTTCGGTGGACTGCCGCACCAGATTACTTCGAAACCCCTGCACAAAAACCACAGCGCCATCAAAAGAAACCTCACAAGAGCGATGTTGCTTTTTCTAACCCTATTATAACCAATTAGACAACCCCATGCTGAGTGATAACATCTTTTGATTACTCCCTGGGAGGAGGCTGATGCTATCTGGCTCTTCCCTTGAAGCAGCACGACCTTTTAACACGCCACTGTTTTACTGAAGGGTATCCCAGTCCCAGCAGAGTCCTTTATCTCTGATGTAGGACACAGTGGTGTCAAAGAGTGCCTTGTGATCCCCCTCAGGACCAGCAGGAGGTATTTTAATGGATGCCTGACCCGTGGTGGTGAGAGCATGTCTCTGACAGGGAAACCATTGTACTACATCAGAAACACAGAAAGCAGAAGCCAGTCTCTTCTTTTTTTGGCTCATAGAAACTGTCAAAGACAAAATGACAAGGGTTTCACCTTGAGGCAGGGCTTCCTGCTATCAATCAGTTAAGTCATTTTACTTTAATTTTACTTTACATGGCCAAGTGTTACATTTTACAGTTCAGTTTTAATAAAACAGTACCAAGTAACAGCATGAGCTCCCTCGGGATACTTTAAATAGTAAAGTTAAGGCCTTACAATATCACAGATGCAAACCCACTGTTTTTACATACACTCCTAAACAACAGGGAGGAAAAACTCTCTTTCAACTGGAAGAACTCTCAAACGAGATTCACAAGTGGTCTTGGGGTTTTGACCGTCTTTAGACTCTTTGCCTTCTCTGTGCTCCATGGTGCAGGCAGCCTGTCTTGATACCTTCAAAGGGAAGGAGAAATGAAGTTACCAAGGCACCATCCATTCACTGAATCTACTCTGCGTGACTACAAAGGGCTTAGGAAAGGAGAAATAGTTGGCGGATAGTTACAGCACAACAGTAAATGATGAACTCATAACTGAATGAAGATATTGAGCAATGATAAATAATAGTATGGAGATATATAAATAAGCTGGGGTGATTTTTTAGGCATCTGACTTGACTATAGACTATATGTAAATGATGGATGTATGCAGGGGTGTAGCACCGATCTCTGGGCCCTGTACATAAGCGGTCTCTGTGGGCCCCCCTCCTTTCTTGAGCCACATCTCTCATGCATATTTTTTTTCAATAAACAATGGAGCTGTCAACTGTGCACAGCAACCCATAATAATTTCATCATTTTAATAAAAATCTGTATGTCCATAAGTCTGCACAGCTAAAAATTACTTCCCTCGGTTTGCTTTCTCTCCTTGTCCTTTATTTCTTTTCTTTTTTGATAACCTGATTTCCCCTTTCTTGGGGAGATACGTGCATTAGCATTAGCAGTCACCTAGACTCAATCAATTAGGAGCCCCAGTGCAGGATGGACAAAGCTATTTTTGCATCATTCCTAAAGGGCATTTGACGGGTTCTACTGTTTTTTGGAATGAAGTCTCGGTAACCCAACAGATTTATGCAGGCATTTTAATTGTGACACTAATTATATAAAATACTTGAAATAAAAATTGCAAACAAAAACAAACATTTTGCAGTGGTTGCAAGGGTCCCTCTCGCTATCAGAGCCCTGGGTATCCAGCCCTCACCTACCCACCCATTACCATGCCCTTGAACGCTTAGGGTCTGAAAAGCGGAAGTGACTTGAACCTGCATTCTTTCTACCCCTCTGGTTGCAGAAAGAAGTCCAGTTTTATAGAAATCAAACAAAAATAACTCTATTCTCAGCTGATTTGTGACCTCAGTAAACATACACAGATCCTTAATGCAGCTTGATGATCATCTTTTAATCCCATGTAGGAGGAAAATAAAACCACGGAGAAGGTACATGGCTGGGTTGGAGTGACAGAATAAGATGCGAGGGACAGGGTGAGAAAGAAAGAAAGACAACCTTTATCACTCTGTTGTTTATGTACACAATTTCACATGCAGGTCTGAATACTCACACAGAACCAGTATGCATGCATTGTTGGAGAGGTGATCAGAGTGAGAAGGCAGCCCCTGAAGGGCACCAGGGGAGCAATGTAGGGGGTTCGGTGCCTTGCTCAAGGGCACCTCGGCACTGCTCAGGGAGCAAACCGACACCTCTCCAGCTTCCAGTCCATACATAGTGGTCCGTGCGGGCCTTGCACAAGCAGCGTTCTGCAAACGTTTCTTGTTCCGGCTTCCAGCCTGCACACAAAGAGTGCTCTGAGCGAGTCTTGAACCGGAGCTCACTGGTTCCCAAACCAAGTCCCAGCGGACTGAGATGAGCCGCCGTGGTGACCTCTGAAGGAGATGTACTGGAATGAGAGTAAAGCTGGGTGTGATTTAGGATGGTGTGGCCCTAAACTGTGACTGATTAGTTGCTGCTACAACTGGTTTAAAAAAAAATAAACAAAAAAGCTGACACTTCAAAACAGGCTTCATGATACCATTTCTGGGAAAAAAAATATTGGTGGCATTTTAAAAGCAGTCATCCGGTGCTGGAAGCACCAAAAACACACACTTTCCAAACTTTCCAAAAATACAAAAGTATCTCCATGAACCATCTTATTTTTGTGTAGTCCATTAGCATTGAAACTTTAAGGTTTTAATAGTTTACTAATATCAAAACTGACCAGAAAGTGGCAGATTAGTTATTTTTTTATGGAACACGTCATAACTTAGTGTAGTGGTTCACACATTCACCTTACAAGTGAAAGGTCCCAGGTTCGACTCCAGGCGGGGAACACGAGCCCCTCTCGGATGGTTGCGTCAGGAAGGGCATCCGGCATAAATTACAAATGCGGATTAATCTGCTGTGAGGACCCCTTGGGGAGAACAGGAGGTTAATGTTTGAATACAGGCCTGTATAAGCCCCTCACACAGCTCCCAGTGATGATGATCAGTATCTGACCTTTAACCTCCTGTCAGTGTGTTTCCAGTAAAACTTCGTACTGTCTGAAGGTGCTCAGTACACCGCAGCCTGTCAGGAGTCATGAGCAGCGCACATAACGAGCTGCACGGCTCTCGTTGGCTGCGCGCTCCGAGGCGTCACCATCTGTCATCCCTGGGTCCACCCGGGTCTCCTCCCACTGCACAAACAGCTGTGGACCGTGAACCGTGGAGTCCGGGTCTGACACGGATTACCTGGGTGTCGACTTGAAGTCTGGGTGGGCGACAAAACTGACAGGACTAGATTTAAAATAATAATAATAAAGAAAAAAAAAAAACCTTTAACTTAACTAAAGTTTGCTCTAACGAAATCAGCCTCCACACCAGCAGCTATGGAGAACTGGCTCCTTTACATCCTGTGTTTACCGGTGGTCCTGCAGTCCAGCTGGGGTCTGGAGAGAGCCGCGCGTCACGGTGCCGACGCGTCGCCGGCTGAGGAGCCGCGCGTCTTTGCGCAGGAGCGCGCGGACCGGGACATGGCCACCGTCAGCATGTTCAAAGTGTACGAGAGGTACAGCAAAGAGCCGCAGAGCCACGGGGACGGAAACACCGTGAGAAGCTTTAAAGCTGTTCCCAGTGAGTGACAACACGCCTGCAGCTTCGTTCAGAGGGAGACTGTTTTATTTAATATATTAAAATCACAAATAATCATATATTAATAGGTATTACTGATAAATAATAATTCAGTAAATATGCTCAAATTATTTTTTACTTGTGAACTGGTAATTTAAGCAGAAATTCACAGGAGAAAATGTATGAAAAAAAACATTTTTATTTATAGAAGCAACATATTATTATTATTATTATTATTATTATTATAATAATAATAATAATAATAATAATAATAATAATAATAAGTGGATCTGGATAATAGTGGGTATTTATTTAACTTTGAAATATCCAATATGAAACATTGTCTTTAAATGAAGGTGAATGGCTGTCATTCTCATTCTATTTAGGTTTGCAGCACATGTCACACAAACTAACTTCCACAGGAAAAAATGCAGGGTGGGAAAAAATGTCCAGGTTAAAACTTGAAAACTCATGCCCCTGTGATCAGCTCTGACATGGCAGGCTAACTTACTAAAAAAAAGATAAGAGTTCTGATGTCTTTTTATTTAATTTCATTTGTTTCTTTGTCCTAAACTTCCCCAGTTGCAGGTGTTTTGTCAATCACCGAGCAGCCCTCACTTCCCGTTGGGCCAGACATCTTCACCTCTGTCAGCGTCGTGATTTACTGAACTGGGGGACTTTAAGGCTCAAACTGTTATTTCCCCGGTAGCCGTAACAGCCTAGGTGTTAGACAAGAGCCCATTATCACACCCAGACACCGGCTGCACTGCACAAAGCCTCAGAGGAGCTCTTTCTCCTATAAGCATTTCCATATGCCAATGATAGACCTGCTGGACCGACCCAATGTTTGTCTTTCAGGCTGTGGTGGAAGTGCAGGAGACAAGATTTGGACTTCAAGAGTATAGCTATCGAGGGTGAGGTTTTTGGTCATGCATGAGGCAGGCACTTAGCCGTCGGGTGCTTAATATTTTCCATGCTGCTGCTTATGTCGGTCAGATGTGTTGAGCAACATTTTGCGGATGATATATTGGATGCTGTTACTCATTTCAGTCAGATGTGTCAGATGTGCCAGCATGAGATGATAAAGGAGTAAAAAGGAAGAGGAGGGGAAAGGGTCAAGGCAGCAATGTGATCACTTCACTCATCTTTATTGCTCATTTTAGAGAGTGATGCTCCCCAAGGACTTTAGCATCTGTTCAGCAAAATATCTGCATGGTTGAAATCAAAAGCTCATCGCTGTTTATGTGTGTGTTTCCTGTATTCAAGTAAGAAAAAAAGCACTGAGGGCAGGATGAAAAGGTTTTCTGACATTTTGTAACTTGAAGACCTTTTTCTTGCCAACCTTTTCATTTGCCTCCTGACTCCTTTTCACATTCTCTAGGAGTCTCACGTGGCAGAGATGTGTTCCAGTTTAACCTGTCTTCAATCCAGAACTCCGAGGTCATCCTCTCCGCCTCTTTTCATTTTCTCTACAAACGGCCCCGCCATCACCAAAGACCATCGTGGCGGTTCCGAAAGCCTCGCCACCAGTCCGGTGGTGTCCAGCATCCAGAACCTCCTTCTTCGCAGCTCCTTTTCTACAGGTCATCCTTAAACTCGGCTTTTCCAACGCCCCTGGGAAACATAACTCTGGCTCCTTTCAAGAAAGGCTCTTGGCAAACACAGGATGTAACTGCAGTGCTGAAACATGCCAGAGATGTGAAAGAGCTTGTAGTCACAGTGGAGTTTGATATGGGTCTTGGGGCAGCTCAGATGCAGCAGAGGAGTCCTTCAGGCCAAGAACGCCTCTCGCCAGCCAACCTGCCGTATATCTTAGTATACGCAGATGATCAAGCTATAGATGAACCAAACAGTGTGGCCTTGTCACTGCAGAGGTATGGACCTTTCCCTGCAGGGGAAGACTCATCCACCTCAACGTCATCCTCAAGGATTCGGAGGGAGCTTCATCTCCAGATCCAAACCAATGACATCCCAGAGGTCCACTTCAACAACTTCAAGAACCATGAGCTGTGGCAGAACACATATTTCCCGGCTAAAGCCAAAGCTGTGGTCAAAACGGGAAGGAAGCAGGGTCTGGTTAGCGGCGAGGGCCCAAGCAAGCCACAGGTGCTGAGCTTTGATGAGAGGACAATGAAGAAGGCCAGGAGGAGACAGTGGAGTGAGCCCAGGGTTTGCTCTAGGCGCTACCTCAGGGTAGACTTTGCTGACATCGGATGGAGCGAGTGGGTGTTGGCGCCAAAGTCGTTTGATGCCTACTACTGTGCTGGGACCTGCGGATTCCCCATACCTAAAGTAAGATATAGAAATGTGTTTTTACTTCAACTATTGCCTGTGTGATAATTCACAACCACAAAAACTCTTATAAAAAGCCAACATCTAAACAATTTTTATTTTCATGTGTAATCTCTGTAATAATAATTGCCTTTTACTTCCTCAGGTGGCACGTCCCTCCAATCACGCCACTATCCAGAGCATTGTCAGAGCTGTGGGAATCATCCCTGGTGTGCCTGAACCGTGCTGTGTTCCAGACAAGATGAGCCCTCTCAGCGTCCTTTTCCTCGACCCAAACAGGAACATGGTGCTAAAGGTTTACCCCAGCATGTCTGTGGATACATGTGCCTGTCGGTAGGGCCAGAGCCACGGAAGCCACTGGAACCGGCAATAAATGAAGACGGGGGGCAGCAAGAACAATAAAAATGTGGGCTTGGCATGTAACAGCAAGGCATTTCAGATGGAGGAACACTTTAGGTGAGAAACAGTGAGGACAAAATGATGCAGACTGAATGAATTGTCTCCTGAGTGCTTGGCCCTGTTTTGGCTCCGCCAAGATCGGACATTGCCTTAAGATTTTTCTGCTTTTCTAACAGTGTTCCTAGATGCCTTTTGTCCACTTTCATTTCTCCCCGCTTCTTACTTAAGGCGCCCTTAAAGAAACCACTGTATGTAATTCTCTGTTTCGGATAGCTCGATGGCAGTGAGGTCAATGCAGCGCTGCCGCAGGTAGATAAAGTTTCCGCCGGTCCTTAGAAGGCTTTTTCTCGTTTGGTTTATGGAGTGATTGCTACCTGTTTTGGTTTTGAAGGATTTTGTTTTGACTGGCATCAGCTTGGACTCAGACCTAGCTGGACCTGGTTTTGGAATTTGCTCAGACTCCTTAAAACTGCCCTCAGCGAAGGAACAAAAATGGACCTTTTAGCCTTTTAGCCTTGATGAGCTCAGTTGCAAATAAAATGAATTTCTGCAGTTAATTACATTTTCCCTGTACCAGCCAGTAAACTGCACACTGAAGGAGAATTTTGGACACGAAGGCTACATGGCAGCGTATTCGCATTCTAACTTAACCAGCCTTTGTCATGTACATACTGTAGTTACAAACGCAAACTTTGAGTAAAACATTTAACTCTTTATCATGCATGAGAGGTCATATCTTCTTCAAATTATATTTCAGCACTTATTTGTTTATATCTTGTATATAATGAGTGGATTTTGTCACCCATGGTGCGTTAAAGCATTAGGAGCACGGTGAAGCACGTTTGCTGACTAACACAGCCCAGGGTTAAAAATTAAAAACAGTGCGTTGCTGCCACCTGCTGTGCATTTTGTTCTTTTGAAGGGAAATTACAAAAATTACAAAATCATATACTTTCCGTGTCTGTTCAGTATTTCCCTTTAATAGTAAAATATTGTTTATCTAAAATGACATGTACAGTTCTTAATATGTACAGTATTGACAGTAGATTTCCATAGTAACAAAAAGAGATATTGCTAAACTGTAATCAAATACTAACATGATGTGTTGATGTGTGCTTTAACAGACCATAGACACAATGTATGTTTAATATGGAAATAAACTGAATTGTACATACAGTTAAAGATACTTGTTGACTTAGGCTTTAAGAGGTATACAAATATGTTTACATTTTTACCTTACAATAACATATAGTATTTTATACATATACCTCAGAGCATGTTACATTAATTTACTACCCCATTTCCAGAAAACTTGTAAGTGTCCCTGTAGTGTAGTGGCTTACACATTCGCCTTGCAAGCAAAAGGTCCCTGGTTGGATTCCAGGTGGGATCACACAAGCCCCTCTCGCCATGGAGGGCTGCTTCAGGAAGGGCATCCAGCATAAAACCTCTGCCAAAATACCAGTGCGGATTAATCTGCTGTGGCGACCCCTTGGGGAGAATACATGGGAGCAACTGAAGGTCCATTTCCAGAAAATTTGGAATATTTTCCAAAATACAATAAAAACAAAAACCTGTGATATGTTAATTCACCTGAACCTTTATTAAACTGACAAAAGTACACAGAAAAGATTTTCAGTAGTTTTACTGACCAACTTCTTTGAATTTAGTAAATATGCACAAATTTAGAAATTAATAATTGCAGCACACTTAACCAAAGCAGTGACAGAGGCATGTTTACTATTGTGTTCCATCACCTTTTCTTTTAATAACACTTTTTAATCATTTTGGAACTGAGGATACTATTTGTTGTAGGTTTGCATTTGGAAATGTTGTCTATTGTTGCTTGATATAACGCTTCAGCTGCTCAGCAGTCTGCGGTCCATTGTCTGATTCTCGTCTTCATGACTTGCCATTCATTAGGAGACAACAGAAGGCCGATCAAGCACAAGCGCTCTGTTTCTACAAAGCCGAGCTGTTGTAGCCCAAGCAGAATGTGGTCTGACATTGACCTGCTGAAATAAGCACGGGCATCCTGGGAAAAAGACATCACCTTGATGGCAACATATGTCTAAAATCCTAATATACACCTCAGAGTCAACGTTACCTTTACATACGTACATGCAACTCACCCATAGCATGAGCAGTGATGCACCCCCATACCATGACGGATGCTGCTTTTGCAGCTGGTAACAATCTGAATGGTCATTTTGCCTGAATGTTTTCACTCAATGCCCATTTTATGGGTGCTCTAAAGAAAAAAGTAGAACCAATTGTTAGGGTTTACTTTTCATTTTAGTGCAAGGGACCAGAACAAGCCTGCCAAAGGGTGTAGTCCAGCCCACTGGGTGGCTTTGGAAAATGTGATAATTGTAAAGAATGAGGGTATAAATCATGAGCTTTTAACTGTTTTCATCAGTTTTACAGACATCACAAATGGCTTTTCAAATATCAAAGTAAGTAAGTAAAACACAAACCATTAAATTATGGAAAATGAGGTATTTTTATTAGTAGTATCTCATAAAATAACAGGAAATGTCCAGTTTTTCATTGTTTACTGTAAAAAAAAAAATCAGTTTCTTAGACTTGGTTTGTTATATAAAAAAAACACAGAAAATGTTTTTTTTTCTGTGAATTAAAAAAAAATTATTTTCTTTATTTATAGGGAAACATACAGATAATGACCTACAAGTGAATTTCTGTAATTTTGTGCATTTATTTCTTAAAGTGTGAGCCAAATCAGCTATGCTGATGGGTTTATTTGATTTATTACAGCAGAATTTCTTTATGAAGAAGAAGTGAGACATTTTATTGAAACTGCATTTTTTCTTCTCTTCCCAGTTTCAGTTTTTTACATTTAAAAAAAGAGGAGCAGTTTGCTAGTTCGACACCCCTGCTTTAGAGGAATGCTCTCTGTATGCACCTTCGGCTGCTCCCTTGTATTCTCCCCAAGGTGTCGCCACAGCGGATTAATCCGTATTGGTATTTTGGCAGAGGTTTTACTCCGGATGCCCTTTCTCCCTGCATGGTGAGAGGGGCGTGTGTCCCCACCAGGAATTGAACCATGGACCAAGGACCTCATAAGGCAAATGTTTAAACCACTATACTATGGGTACACTGGAAAGCTCTGCTTATAAAATGCAAAATTGTTCACTTTCATTTTATTATGAACTATTTCTATCCTGATACCCTTGTCCGTGTGACATGAGGGCTTACTGATCAGGATAAAAAAGGATTTTAATCATGCTATGTCTTCACAGTCAACAGATCTCAACCCAGAAATTTGGACTGATGTGTTAGACAGCACTTTCCATCATCAAATGAGGGAATATTCTTTGGAGTAATGGTGTTCATGTCTCAAAGTAGATTTCCAGAGACTTAAAGAATCAATGCCAAGGGACATTTAGACTGTTCTGGCACACTTTGTGGCACAATACTTTACTAAGACACTTGATGTAAGTTTTTATTTCATTTTGCCACTTGTCTGCTGTTTTTTCCCCATTTGAAACTAGGCTTATATATAGATGCACTAATGTATCAAGTTATCTTTTTTTTTCTTAAGTAATGAGTGGCATGTTAGTGTTTCTGTAATACATGTCTAAAATACCCGTAGTTAAGTTTGATTAACTGTAGGTTTCTTTTGGGTGACATTTGACAAGAGTTGGTTGTACTTTATATGGACAAAAGTATTGGCCCACACTTCTTAATCACTGAATTCAGGTGTTTCATTAAGTTTCATTGCCACAGCTGTGTAAAATCCAGCCCCTAGCCATGCAGTCTGCCTTTATAAACATTTGTGAAAGAATGGGTCATTCTAAAGAGCTCACTGAATTCCAGTGTGGTACTGTAATAGGATGCCACTGTTGCACCAAGTCAGTTCCTAAGATCTCTTTCCTCCTAGATACTCGTCTATTACCTATAAGTGGTATTATTGCAAAGTGGAAGCATTTAGGAACCAGAACAACTGAGCCACAAACTGACAGACCACATGGAGTTACAGAGTGGAGTCACAGAGTGCTGAAACACAGAAAAAAGTAGCCAATGCTCTGTTGACACAGTAACTGCAGAGTTTCAAACCTCTTCTGCTATTAACATCAGCACATAAACTGTGTGCTGGGAGCTTCGTGGCATGAATTTCCATGCCTGAGCAGCTGTATTCAAGCATCACATCACCAAACACAATGTCAACTGTCAGAGTGGTGTGGTGTAAAGCACACCACAGCTGGACTCTGGAGCAGTGAAAAGATGTTCTGGGAAGCGAGAAATCACACTTCCCTATCTGGCAGTCTGATAAATGAGTCTGGATTTGGTGAATGCCAGGAAAATGTTACTTTCCTGACTGCATTGCACTAATTATAAAGTTTGGTGGAGGAGGGGTAATGCTATGAGGTTGTTTCTCTGGGGTTGGCCTGGGTCCCTTAGTTCAGGTGAAGTTAATCTATGCTTCAGTTTACCAGGATATTTTGGAAAATTCTATGCTTCCAATTCTGAGGAAATAGTGTGGAGAAAGCCGTTTTCTGTTCCAGCAATCATGCCTGTTCATCTAATCATCAGGCATGAGTTTGGCATGGAAAAACTTGACTGGCCCACACAGAGCCCTGATCACAACCCCATCCAACACCTTTGGAGTGAACTAGAATGGACATTACAAGCCAGACCCTCTTGTCCAACATCAGTGTCCGACCTCACAAGGCTCTTCTGGATGACTGGACAAAAATTCCCACAAACACACTCTAAAATCTTGTAGTAAGAAGAGTGAAAGCTGTTACAGCCACAAAGGAATGACCAAAAGCCTCTGGATAACAGAATAAGAAGTCATAAAAGCCCTTGTAGGTGAAATGTTTAGGTGGCCCAATACTTTTGTCCATGTAGCGTATTAACCTGCAGTCAGTTATCACAAAACTGCAGTCCTCCCTCTGCTCTATGAAGAGTTTTAGGTTCTTTTAGCTAATTTTGTTCGTTTTTTTGTGGTCTAAATTTTAATGTTTTGATCACTCTTTGCACTCATCAAAATTATTTTTATCTGCAGCTGCAGCTGCGTAAAACCAATCTACTCAACTCACACTACTCAACATTAAGACTGCTTTTAATGAGCTCATAATAAAACAGCTAATCGGACACATTAAAAGTTGTTCTCAAGTGTACTGTTTCAGATTATTTGCTATCTGATTAGACAAACATCTAAACACATTGTATACTTTTTAGTATTTCTATGTTATTTTTATTCTTTTCTCAACACAGGTATCACATGACCATACTTTAGATTATGGTAAAGCTTCTTCTACTGTTTGCTTTCCTTCTGTATGCCTACATAGTTTGCTGTATCCATGCCAGTACATTTACTTGTCGCCTTTCATCACTGATGGACTCCATAGAGAGGACCTCTTAAAACCATGAAGGGGCCACAGTGAAACCGTTTTTATGAAACTCAGTGTGAACCAAGTAATGAGTGACTGAATGGCTGAGAGGAAGAAGAAGAAAGAAATTCCAAGATAGGCCGGATGCAGGCCAACGTCCCCAGACTCACTGGCTTGTGGTTTGAGCTCAGACCCCCCCCGCAGGAACACAGGGAAGAGTCCCGCTATCCCATCATCCATCTGGGACCACCGTGTCTTTGTTCCACTTGCCAGTCGTGTGAAATAATCTCAGTTCTAATATTTTATAGATTCCCACAAGAAATCTACACCAGTTCAGTGACGTTTTTCCATGTGTTGCTCTGCATCTGGTTCTTCTTTGCTCAGAGGAACACTGAAGTCCATAAAACAGTTGTTCTTTTTGCTCTTTGCTTTGTTTGCTTGGAAACTTTTTTGTCTTCGTCTTTCTGCTGCTCCCGTTCGGGGTCGCCACAGTGGATCATCTGCCTCCATCTCTGCCTATCTCTTGCATCCTCTTCCCTCACACCAACCCTCTGCATGTCCTCCTTCACTACATCCATGAATCTTCTCTGTGGTCTTCCTCTTCTCCTC
>VUQH01055810.1:6094-33499 GCA_015106775.1 Etroplus canarensis | reverse complement strand
AAAAAAGTTTTTTGAAATATTTGTGAAATTATTAAAAATGAAAAATCAAGAAATCACATGTATGTAAGTATTCACAGCCTTTACCATGAAGCTCAAAATTGAGCTCAGGTGCATCCTGTTTCCACTGATCATCCTTGAGATGTTTCTATGAACTTCACCTGTGGGGAATTCAGTTGTTTGGACATGATTTGGAAAGGCACACACCTGTCTATAAAAGGTCCCACAGTTGGCAGTGCATGTCAGAGTACAAACCAAACATGAAGTCAAAGGAACTGTCTGTAGACCTCCAAGACAGGATTGTCTCGAGGCACAAATCTGGGGAAGAGAAAAATTTCTGCTGCTTTGAAGGTCTCACTGAGTACAGTGGCCTCCATCATCCATAAATAGAAGAAGTTTGGAACCACCAGGACTCCTACTAGAGCTGGCCAGACATCTAAACTGAGTAATCGAGGAAAAAGGGCCTTGGTCAGGGAGGTGACCAAGGATCCGATGGTCACTCTGTCAGAGCTCCAGCATTCCTCTGTGGAGAGAGGAGAACCTTCTAGAAGGACAACCACCTATGCAGCCATCCACCAATCAGGCCTGTATGGTAGAGTGGCTAGACGGAAGCCACTCCTTAGTAAAAGACACATGGCAGTCCACCTGGAGTTTGCCAAAACGCACCTGAAAGACTCTCAGACCATGAGAAACAAAATTCAGCATCATGCTGTGGGGATGTTTTTCAGTGACAGGAACTGGGAGGCTAGTCAGGATAGAGGGAAAGATGACTGCAGCAATGTACAGAGACATCCTGGATGAAAACCAGCTCCAGAGTGCTCTTGGCCTCAGACTGGGGCGACGGTTCATCCTTCAGCAGGATGACGACCTTAAGCATTACAGCCAAGGTAACAAAGGAGTGGTTTCAGGCCAACTCTATGAATGTCCTTGAGTGGCCCGGCCAGAGCTCAGACTTGAATCCAAATGAATATATCTGGAGAGATCTGAAAATGGCTGTGCACAATGCTGCCCAGTCAACCTGATGGAGCTTGAGGGGTTTTGCAAAGAGGAATGGGTGAAACTGCCCAAATGTAGGTGTGCCAAGCTTGTGGCATCATATTCAAGGAGAATTGAGGCTGTAACTGCTGCCCAAGGTACATCAAAGTATTGAGCAAAGGCTGTGAATATTTACATGTGACTTCTTGATTTTTCATTTTTTATAAATTTGCAAACATTTCAAAAACTCTTCACATTGTCATGGGGTGTTGTGTTGAATTTTGAGGGAAAGAATTAATTTAATCTGTTTTGGAGCAAGACTAACACAACAAAATGTGGAAAAAGTGAAGTGCTGTGACAACTATCTGGATGCACTGTATACTTTTATTCAAAGCCTCTGTTAGAGAAGCTTTGTACAATTTACATTTCAATAAAATTCTTACACAGCCCCTCAGTTCAGCCTTTTTAGCTCCGAACTCTTTAAGGCCTCCTTCTCTAAGAGCCTTTTTTTTCCCATCTGACAGGCCAACTTCTGGAAACCTGAAGTGATCCAAAACCTAGTCTACATCTTCTTGCTGGTGTAGAAGGTCTGACGGAAAACTGTAAACCTACAAAGATTTTGACTTGAAATGGTAACTTCCTGATCTAGTCAATCCAGAACATCCACAGCAAGATAAATCACATCAGATTGCCTCTGTTTGGTAAATATTAAACTCATATACATTCTTTGAATGGTAGATTTAGTCCTCCTTTCATGAGCCGACCTGAATACGTCTTCATCTGACTGTAGTGTTTAACAGGGCTTGTTTTTCATCCCTGAAAATTCCATGTGCCCATCTCCTGTACTTAAGAAATTTTTAAAACAAATTAAAAACCACAAAATTTCAATCCACCCTTATGTACTTCATTAGTCTACAACTAGGACAATTTTCAGAGTCTAAATGTAAATTTTGCATGCCTGTACGAAATATACTGAAGTTAATGTACAATAAACCAAAAAGTGGGAACCTTTTTTCAGATTTAGATTGTATACAGAAAGGACATTTACAAATATTTCTATATAAAGGAAAGCATAATATGCCTCCTTTAATATGATTGCATGCAATTTGGTCTGTGGTGCAGAAGGTGTCATGCTTGACAAACTTGCTTGTTTAAAAGCAACCTCGTCAGACAACCTAGTCGGAGTACAAACCGAAGTCAGTGAATGGCTGTGTTTTGGCAGAAAATATTTAATGTACATTTTTCTTTAGCCCTAGTATGCAGAATGAGCTGCAGTTAATATCCTCAAAGCTCACCAAATACCTCCAAAGCTATTAACTAATGGAAAGCACTCGCTTAATTTTTGTAGGATTCTTCTCCTCACCTCACCCTTGACGTGACCGCACATGAATAATGCATTCAGTTTCTGTTTCAAACCCATCCTTACCCGTCATCTCCTGGAGCAGTTTCTTCCATTTCTCTACATCCAGACTACTGTCAGAGTCTGAATCCTCTGCACCAGCAGGTACAGTCTTGTCTGGTGTTTGGGTCTTTGATTTTGTTGCCTTGAGGATATTTTCTGTGGAGTTTCCTTCATTTTTTCCCCTTTTGGCAGGACTGGACTGAAAAGTAGAAGAGGATGCCAAAGCTGTTAAAATTTAAATACAGCCATGAAAATGAGTGAAAACAAAATAAAAACTCACCTTTTTTGCTGTCTTTGGCTTTTTTGCAGGTGCATCCTTTTTCTTCTTTGATGTTTTCGACTTGCCTAGATTTAAAAAGTGCAGAGAATGTGTTAAAATACATTCAAACCTCTGGTGCTCCACCCTCTACTACTGCAGAGACTTCTGCTCTAAAAGTGGTTTCACTGAGCTGACACTGACTGTGGTTTATGCAGCATTGGGTGTTAAGAGTGTAAGATACAAACACTTAAAGCAAGCTAATGGCCGTATATCTTTCTGAATACTGCTTAAGAACACCCAAAAAGATGAATAAAAAAAAAGATGTCCCAGGTGGAGAACATGATGCACAGATTCAAAATTTCTATAAATACCACCAAATGTTTGAGACCCAACATTAACTTTCTAAACTGTATTTAAAGTAATTAAAAGAAGAAGTTGTACCTTTAGTTGGAGTCCCTCCTTGTTCTGTTGATTTGGAGTCACTGTCAGGAATAAAAACCGTAGTAAGTATACATGTCTTCATACTGTACTTCATCTTTTGGCTGCTCTGGTTAGGGGTAGTCACAGCAGAACATCTGCCATTTCACCCTATCCCTTGCATCCTCTTCTGTCACACCAGCCATGTCCTTCATTACATCCATGAACCTTTTCTGTGGTCTTCCTCTTCTCCTCCTGCCTGGCAGCTCCATCTTCAGCATCCTTTGTCCAATATATCCACTATCCCCCCTCTGAACATGTCCAAACCATCTCAGCCTTGCCTCTCTGACTTTGTCTCCAAACTTCTCAAACTGAACTGTCTTAAACTAAATTAAAATGTCAATTCTGAGCAATCAGAAGCTTTCAAGATTTACAGGAGAACATTAAAGTTTTTGGTGAACTCAAACTAAAATAAAATCTTAATTTGAAAATTCTGAAAATTAAAATTCTAAAGCTTTCAAGTTTTACAGGAGAACACAAAGTAAATTCTTTGGTCAGTTCCAAGTAAACAAAGTAGACATTAATCTAAAATAAAATTCCAAATAATCTACCTCTGTACTGTATCCGTTCCTTTGTTTTGACAATTTAAAACTCTCTGAATTTATACAAACCTACAAACAATCAGACAAAAACATTCTGTTTATTTCCTCAGTACAAATTCAGTCCTCAAAGCGTTTCTGTTAGTCCTAAAGTCATGATTTCACCTATTTGGTCTTCAGGAAAGTGTGCAGTTTAAACATATTTGCTGTTTAGAGCAGTGGGCAGTGAGGCTCAGATATGGTTCAGAGGTGCGACTGTCTCTCTGCACTCTGGGTATAGCTGATGTGTCTAAGATAACTGGTAACGAAGTCTCATTACTCTTTATTACTCGCTTAAAATATTTCCCCCATGCTTATTGGCATCATGGTTTTAAAAAAAATAAAGTAGGTTATTGCATTTACGATATTACGATGTGTTTTGTTGTCAGGCACAGAGCTGGAGGAAGTGACCCCTGTGGCATGTGGTTGTTGTGTAGGATTCACACTGGCTGTTGAGGGGGACCAGCAGGGCTCCTTTGTATCTGGGACTGTAAAGTCTAACACTGTGTTTAAAGCATGGCTTTGCTTCAAGATTTAAAACAAATCAGTATTATTACCGTCTTTGTGGGAACATGTTTTTGACACAGTTTGCAGTGCAGTTTCTCGGCTTCCTGTCAGACTTTAAACAAGCCAAAATATATCCACACACCGAACTCCTCTGACCCGCTTTTCCAACAATGTCCTTGTCTTTTCAGCCTCGGACTGCATCCGTTGCCGTGTATTCCTTCGGCAATGCTGTTGCTCAGGTTCTCTGTTTTTAAAAAAAAATCTTGCTCTATCTCCTGAGCTGTGGTGTGTGTGGCTGCAGAAGCACAAACATTAGCACATGTCCTGCTGCTGGCTGTTGTGCCTACTCTCCAACTAACAAACATGGCTGTAACCTTTTCAGCCACATGACTGATTGTTCTCTATTCTCATATGATCGCCTTTTTGTGTTGTCTGTCAAAACATGAATGAGTTCTATATCTTAAAATTCGATTGAGAAAATTGTTTTATCGCAATAAATATTCTTATCATTTTATTGCCCACTCCTACCTCTACTCCTTGAATCTTCACCATTTCACCCACATCCCCCTCATTCGCACATGTACTCTGTCTTGCTTCTGCTGACTTTCATTCCTCTTCCCTCCAGTGCACACCTCCACCTGCTCCCTATTCTCACTACAGATCACAACGTCCTCTGTGAACATCCACAGAGACTCCTGTCAACCTGTCCATCACTATTTCAAACAAGAAGGGGCTCAGAGCTGATCCCTGATGTAATCCCACCCCCACCTTGAACCCACGTATTGTTCCGGCTGCACACCACACTACTGTCTCGCTGTCCTCATACATGTCCTGCACCACCCTCACATACTTCTCTGCCACTCCTGACTTCCTCATGCAACACCATAGTTCCTCTCTTGGCACCATATCATGTACTTTTTCTAGATCCACAAAGACACAGTGCAACTCCTTCTGACCTTCTCTTTACTTCTCCATCAGCACTCTCATAGCAAACATTGCATCTGTTGTACTCTTTCTTGGCATGAAGCCATACTGCTGCTCGCTGAATGTCACCTCTCCTCTTAACCTAGCTTCCTGGTATGGCTCATAAACTTGATCCCTCTGTAGTTACTGCAGCTCTGCACATCAATAGTTAGTATACATGTCATTACAAAATAAGACAATAACTCTAAAAGTTAAAAAAAAAATCATACTCACTTTGACCATGACCTGTAGATGTCAAACAATGATGCTGTTATTTTTGTCTCCCCCTGCAGAAAATTAAGAAAATAAAACATCTCCTTAGTAAGTTTAAAAACATATAGAGAAGTAGTATCTTTTTGGACAAGGTGTAGTAGTCTAAAAAGGGCGTCAATACATAAAGACTTCAGAAGATTAAACAGAGTCTGTAACATAAGCAATTTCCCCCCAGGGATTAATAATGTATTCTGATTTTGATTTGACCCATAATATTTGTCCAATTTGAATTAAATTAGATTAATTCTCCTCACTCATTTGAATTTTGTGAGGAGAAACTTGAGCCCTCTTCAATGGATGCTCCTGGCAAGTAGGACAAGGTCAATCTATTGATTCTCTGAATATAAACGGCTCAAAAAAATTAAGGGAACACTTAAATCACCCACTGGATATTGATGAATGAAATTTTCAAGTTGAAAATCTTTACTAAGATATATTGTGTAATTTGTTGAGAACAAAATGACATTAACAACAGTCGCTGGAAAGCAAAATCATCAACCCTTTGAGGGTTGGATTCAAAATCATACCAAAAATCAAAGTTAAAAACTGAAACTGCAGGCTGATCCAACTTGTGCCATAATGTGGTCAGTAGCGTGTATGGCCTCCACGTGCTTGTATGCACTCCAGACAATGCCTATGCAAGCTCCTGATGAGCTGACAGATGGTGTCATTGAGGATCTCCTCTCAGACCTTGATCAGGGCATCAGTGAGCTCCTGGACAGTCTGTAGTGCTATCTGGCGGTGGTAGATGCCTCAATACATAATGTCTCAGAGGTTCTCAATTTGATTCAGGTCCAACGAACATGAAGACCAATCAGTGTCATCAATGGCTTCACCATCCAGGAACTGCCAACACACTTTGGCCACATGAGGTCAGGAAACAGGATTATCCTGCAACAGGAGGAACCCAGGACCCACTGTACCAGCGCAAGGTCTGACAGCAGCTCTGAGGATTTCATAACCTAAATTACAGCAGTCAGGGTACCACTGGGTAACACATGGAGGCCTGTGTGACCCTCCAAGCTGCTCTCAGCTACTGCCATCTGTCCTACACTGCTAGTCTATGTTTAAAATTTCCCATCACAGTTTGAGAGAGAGGCTCAGCTATCTGTCAGGGCTGCAGCTCAGTTAGTGAAGGGTGAAGACATAACATCTTTCATTTAACAGATAACCGCTATTGTACATTAACTTAAGAGGAATAATTCACTTAACCAACTAGTATGAGCAACTAGTAGTGCACATTCCTGTGTTTTATGGTAATAATTTTTCATCATTTGGAAACGAGAATACCAGCATGGCTTCATTTTATGCTATAGTTCAAGTTCAAGTTTTTACATCAATAGTTATGTTAGGCCTGTATTCATTAGATTTATATTTTATTTGTTTACATTCATAATTAAGCAGTTGCCTACAAGTTATAAATCAGGGGTGTCAAATATACAACCCGCGGACCACGACCTGTTGCCAAAGGGTCCAATCCAGCCCACTCGGTGAACATAAATTTGGACCTGTAGTTGTATTTTCATAAGTTCTACAGACTTCTTGTTGACAAATACATGACCCATGACCTGTCATACAGCAAAGCAAGAAATCGAGAAAGAAAATTAGTTATTTCTTCAATATTTAGTATTTAAATTAACAACAGAAATTATAATTTTTTCCATTTAAAATATAATTTTCTGGTGGTAACACATTAAACAAAAAAAGGCCATTTTCAGCTTTTTCACAGAATTTCTGTTTTTTCAGTTATAAGACAAAGACCTTTATTTCTCACAGTGTGAGCCTAATAAGTAGTGCTCACGGATTTCTTTGCTTTACTACAGCTGCATTTCTTTAAAATGTGTAACACACAGTCTTAACCCATAAGAACCCACGGTGACGTGCATGTAACAAACACTTCACATGTTCTACAATCTTCTTTATAAAGCTTCATGCTTGATCTTAACTTATGAAGTCCCTAAAGAAAGATGGGTCTGGGTTCTTAAACATTACACTTCTTTTTCTTCAGCCATCTCAGATATTTAGTGTGTAGTTAAATGTCTTTACACTGAACGTAAGGGGAACAATTTGGTAGTGGTAAGTTCTCACTCTATTGATCTGACCCACTAAATATACAGTTGGGCTGCATGTGGCCCACAATATAAACAAAGTTTGACACGCCTGTTCTTAATAAAAGGAGAAAAATAATCAAATATGTGCAGTATTCAAAATATAGAAAACAAATAGTCTTTACCATCTGGTCATTATACAAAGTACTGTTTCACTGAATTTATAGAAAATGCTCTATATTGTGATATCTATTGTTACCATGATATGAAATTTTGGTCATATCGCCCAGCCCTAAAGGAGAGCATACATATCTTAGATATTAAGAACGTTAGATAACCAAGGCACTTTACAAACACATCTAGAAAAACTGAAACACAAAGTTGAGTCAGCTTTAATTAAGCCACCTTTGCTTCCCAACCACACCTTAGTAGAGGTTCTTCTTGTAACAACAGTTGAGCAGTGAGTAAAAACAGGCTGTTTGTGTCTACGGTTCACACTGGCTGTTGAGCAGGATTTAAAGCATTCTAACAGTGGCACTGTGTGTGTGTGTGTGTGTGTGTGAACAGTGTTGACCTGTGGGCTGTGCCTCTGTAGCTCATCTGCAGCTGTGTGGAAACCATGCTCCTTCAAATGTTGGTAGATCAGCTGGATCAGCTCCTGCTTTGATGCGTTCACGGACATATTCAAGAAACAAAAAACGCGACTACTAAAACACGCAAAACCAGAGAGAGGAGAGGAGTATTTTCATATTAAAAGCAGCCACATGATACACAGAGCTTGAGCCTCAGAAACCCGCATGTTCGTTTCTTCAACTCTGACCTCAGGATGTGGTTCTTTTTTTTTACCGCTGCAATGCACTATGGGAAATGTAGTATGCTGCTGTAGACTGCTCCGCCAAGGCACAGGCGAGTCAGCGCACGCAAAATACCAAGCATTCAGATAAAGCTTCCCTCAGCTTATACCCAACAAAAGCTTTTAATAAAGAAGAGTATTTTTATATAATCTGTTGAATTTCTTTCACCTGTCTTTTCACTTACTTTCCTTTTCAAGCCATATCAGAATGGCCACTGGTATTCACATTGAGCCATTTTAACCAAGCCTTTCTCTTTTTATATCCGTCTTTTGCCTTTCTGTAATGTGCCTGCAGGTTAAAGCGGTATTCTAGAAATATAGTCTGATATCCTTGGAAGAGACAAAACAGACGTCTGTCTTTCTAGCACAGCGGTTGGCAACCTTTACTATCAGAAGAGCATTTTTAAACTACTTACTATTTAAACTACTTATTGTCGCTATATATTTGTTGTGTTTAACTTATTTTTTTAACTTACTGTGGCAAAAATAATGTTTACTTTTTATATTCTATATATTGAGACAATACATAGTTCCCACAGAAACGCTTTTTGGTCACGTGACCGCCTTAGGGACGCCATCTTTGTTGGCAAGCTGTACTTATTTACACACACAGCTGTTCATCTTCCCTGTGAATTTTAAACTGTTTTGATGTCAGATTCGACTTGTGATCAAAATCATGGAAAGGCAAATGGACAAAGACTATGCAGAATCATTGAGTATGGAGGATGGAAAAAGATATGATTAGAAAATAGGCGTAATAGATGTGGATCCATGTTTGTTAGCAAAGGAGAAGCTGAACCATAAAGTTTCTGCATTGCCACCAATTCAGTACTATGAAGATGAAAGACATTATTGGTGATGAACTGACATTGAACTGGCGTTTATCACGCGCAATTCCCATTGCATTCCCGGCATAGTCCCGGTATTGCCGATAATAACTGGTCAAAACGGCATGATCGTGGGCAATGATGCCAAACAATATCAACATGAAAAGAGAATACATCGTGAGTGCATCCTGAACGCCGGGGTCACAACATGAACGCTGGCCTTCTGATGGGTAGATAACGGCAATAGATCGTCAGGAACCCAATTTTCAGCCGTTTCATGCCGTTTTGATCAGGAACGCTAAATCAGCATGGATCGCCATAATCAACGCTATTATGGCTCCAGTGGAATCGGGGTTGAATGGGGAGTCTAAGACGTGCACCATTATCTTGTGTTGGCACGCAGCTTTTATATCAGTGAGCGATTCCAGGCCTACAAGTCACTGGAGGCGTACAATCAGTTTGTTAATGGTTGGGTTGGTGACGTTTCCTCAAGTGTCCTGAATGTGCAGCTGCCTTCATCTTGCCTATAGCAATGGTGGCCACTCGTATGTTGTGACATCATGTGGGAACTGTCTTTGTGATTATCCAGTACTTTAACATTGCTTTTTGATTGCAACATTTTGTACTTACCTTATTTTTGTTGTGTTTATGGAATCATAGAACTATTATGACTAAAATTGTTACCGTAGTTGCTTCTTATTTACCAAAGGGTTGCGTCAGGAAGGGCATCCGGGGTAAGAACCTCTACCAAATTACCAATGTGGATTAATCAGCTGTGGTGACCCCTTGGTGGAGAATAGAAGGGAGCACCCGAAAGGCACACTTTAATTGTAAAATGTAACAATTATGAAGTGGAGGAGAAAATCCAGGAGAAAAAGTCCAGCAGTAGATGAACTACACCAGAAAAACAGCACTGTTGAGGTGAAACCAAACAAAATTGTCCATTTTAACAGTGTAAATGTTCTGTTTTCCTCCCCAACATATTTTCTTTTCTTTTTTTTTGGACTTTGAATCCACAGCTCAGGGAACTTTACTTCCACTCTTGCCACCTTGCCATATATATTCAGTAAACTGAAGCGTATAAAATTTCATGTTCATCAAGTTTTTTTGTCAAAGTCACAGGTAACAACTGCTGATGGGTCAAAGAGCCACAGGTTTAAGACCCCTGCTTTAGCAGTATAGCTGATCTAAAGCTGCTGTCCCAAGGTCAGTGGCGATTCTAGAGTCTGTTGGGACCCCAGGAAAAAATTCACAAGGGCCCCTTTAACCAGGGTTTATCACCATTATGTTATAAATAATCTGCCAATATAACAGTGACATGTTAATAGCATCAATTTTGAAAGATTTCACCATACCAAATTACAATTCCTTTTTCTTGGGCAGAGCTTTCACTATTAATTGTTTACTGTTCACATTTCATTTGATACTGACAATGTATCAAATGAAACGCCCCTGTCTTCTTGTCGTTCTTTCATTGGTTGTCCCGATTGTGTTCTCTATTGATTGTCCCCGGCTGTGTCCCATCCTCCTGTCATCTGCTCTTTAGTTTGTCCTTGTCTATTTAAGTCTCGTCCTCTGTGTTGTTCGGCGTCACGTCATTACAGTTGTCTCCCCGTGTGCCTTCCCGTTCATGTTTCCCAGGCCTTTTCATGGACCTTTGTATTTTCGTTATTTTGGCATAATAAAGCCTCTTTGCTTTACGTCGGTTCAGCGGTCCTGCATTTGGGTCCACACCACACCCTCAGCATGGCACACCATGACAGCTCTCTCTCTCTCTATTTATCTATATATATTATTTCTGCCATTACCAAAATACTAAGTGGGCAATTACTATAAACCCAAGCAGCCATTAATGATCTAAACACTAGCTCATCTACATACCTAACTGAAGCCCATTAAAGACAAATAATTTATTATACAACCTATCATCCATAGAACAAAAAATAGAAAACATTAATGTAAGAAGAAAATCCCTCAGACATGGCATCACCAGCACTACAAAGGTCAGGAGCAATGTGGAGGTTTGATGCCTTGCTCAAAAGCAACTCTATCTATTACAGTTCTAGAAGGTATTTGACTGTATTTACTAGGAAGGGCTTTTTTGACACAGCAAAATTGAAACCCTGTCCTCATTTCAACTCTTTGTGACCATCGAGTGTTTTGCATAAATGGATGTGATCAGGCCAAGAGGGCAAGCATTTCAACATTAGATGTTTATGGCTGCACACTTTAGAGGCCTGGAGAAGAACAGTATTCCAATCAACCCAAGGGTCAACCAGCTACTCTCTTTCGGGTGTATTTGGATATAAGTTTAACTTTTGTCTGTTTGGTTTGGGAGGAGACTGAAGGCAATGGTGTACAGCAATAAGTTGCCATAGGATAGATCTGAGAGAGCTGGCGGTAAGATCTTAGGTCAAACTAAAAGAGAGTTTTGGGTAAGCAGGGGGTCAGTAGGAGCAAAACAGATGAAAGAACCTCATTCATCAGGGAAAACCAGAAAAAGAAAGCAGTGTGTAGTCCAAATCAACGTCAGTGCTCAGTGGGTCTCACTAAGCTTCAAGCTTGATTTCACCATCTTTCACAAGCTCTCTCCCTGAACGAACACACACACACACACACACACACACACACACACACACACACACACACACACACACAAACACACACAAGCAGGTTATGAGGCAGACTCAGCTCCCATTCTCAGAGTGTTGATGGGATAGACCACCAAGGGTTTATAGAAGAAAAACAGTTTGTAAAATGGGAAATGCAATATTTCCTTAGCTCACTTTTACTCTAAAATTCTAATATGTTGAACTTAGTACTGATGAGTGCAAGAAAATGAACTTTAGAGAGTAAATAAATTTACTGGAGTGACAGAACTCAAACAGTAACAGAGAGGACCAAATAAAATCCTTGACCACAAGGAAAAAGAAGTACCCTTGGCTTTGATGGCATGTTTCATTAAAATGACTGGAATATTTGTACAGGTTACCCTTGTAAATGGCAGTCTGTTTCACAGGAAATAAATTATGCTCCACAAAATTAGCGACTCACGGCTGCCTTCGCTCTGCATTTAATTACCTACAACTACAGCCGGTAAGTTTTGTATGTCACAACCTGTCAGAGCTGCTACGCTGGCACAGTAGTAAAACCAGTTTAGGGGAAACACTTACACAGATGTTAAAAAAACAAACAAAAAACTAATTTATTCATTAATTAAATAGAGAAAAAATGCTTTATACACTTCTCCTTGGTGATTCTTCAGTACATTCCTTATTATGTGTATCCAAGTGGCTTTGCAAGGGGGTTCTAATTAAGTGCTGTGTCTGGCCTTACCAACCAGATGCTGACAGAGCTCCACAAGGGCCAAATGAAACACACCTTTAGTTTGGGTCCAAGGCCATGGGTTTGAACTTCTCCTCAGGGGCAGCCTCTCCTCTAATTTCCACCTGCTATATACAGGCTTTAAAATCACCAGAGAGAGGACATTTTGGAGACTTTACTCTTTATATGAAATAAAAGTTAATGGCAGAATTCTTAAAAAAACACATTTTTGGCACAGATTTACTGACACTAGAAACTGTGATTGGTAGAAGGTAAACCCTACACAAGCTCAACCTGAACCAAAATACTGGAGTTATTTGATTATGCAGATTGTTAAGCAAATTAACCACACAAATGATATTCAAGCTGTTACCTGTGGAGCTCTATAAAGTAAAAGCTTTGATCTTTGTAATTTGCCTCTAAATATGCAGCTTCTCAGCAACCCTACAATCTCAAACCTCCTAGTTTCTCAGCTTCATTGGTTTGGTTCAGTTACAGCTCTCTCCCTTTGAATGGCAAATATGATAACTGTTAAATTAACTAAAGTGACTTGGGAAAGAAAGCGGTCTTTGGCCTTAAATTTACTCCTAATAAATTGAATTGTAGTTGAAAGGTTGACAAAAGCTGCAAAAAGTAATGTTGAGCAAATTCTGAAACAAGGCTCCCATTGTATAAAGTGGAGAGGTGACAAGCTGAATATACTTGAAGTAAAGGTTTTGGCTCAGAGTTGGCACACAGGGAAAAAAGAACACTTCCATCCAGTCTAACTCAGATTAGAAAATTGGGGTGAGAGGGGGAGTAATGTGGAGGTTTACTGGCAGGGCTGAGCTGATTAAAAAGGGGGTAGTGTTCTTAGTGAAGGGGAGCAGCTGTATTCAGTAACAGCACCTCTTCCTTTAGCCAAAGCCAACATCTGCTGCTGACCGACACAGAGCAGCAGCAGCACCCCCAGTCTCTGTTTCCCTTTAAACTCATTATTGCATTTACAGGTCCTCACATTCAGGCTTGCAAATGGTTTGGAAAGGGATGTAAAGATGAGATGTTGAAAAAGTATGTGTTTGACTTATTAAATCCAAATCTTTGAAGAAAAACAAATGAGGGTGTGCTTGCAGTTCATGTGATGGAGAGAGAAAATGTAAGAAAATGTAACTGCAGAAGCAGGACGAGATGAAAACTGCCTGTTCCAGTGAAAGCTACCGTTGCCATTTGCTAACTCTATTTTTTTAACTTTATGTTGTTAAATTTATGATACTGCACAGCATTTTGCTCATATCCTCTGGAAGAAAGTGGCAAATTAGGAGGATATTGAACAGTCAACGAACACGCTGCAGATATTTACAGCCCAGTTAAATGCAAATATGACACATCGCCAGGTAGCAGAATTTACAAGTTGCTACAACATAACAAGCTTATTTAGTTAATAACATTAAAAGAAGAGTGAAATAAGTGACTGAGAAGGTGATCTGGAGAGTCAGACTATAATTCCCACTGAGTCACAACGACAAATCAGTGTGTGGTTATTTAAAGTAGAGTAGCTGGCTTTAATATAACTGAAATGACCACTTACTGTGTTTGAACCATACTGTTACTGGAATTAGACAGCTGTGGTTTTCAAAGATATTAATATATTTTTTCAGAACCCTAAGATAAGTGAAAACAAACAAATAACTTTAAAAATAACCCCCAGAAACCAAGCATGATGTTTGTTCAGCTGTTTGTTCAGCATTCAGGGGTCAGTGTTGTTGTACTCTTGGTGCATTGTAAGGTTACTCTTTCCATAAATACTATCAACAAATCATTTCTTGGTTAATGGTTGTGTTTCTAGTATAGTTATTTTGGGATTATGACAATCCACAAAATATGTAGCATGTGGGCAAGGTGAGCTAGAATATATCTGTGGTATCAGCCTATCAAAATCTTTTTAGACTTCAGAGACTGACAGGTCCATGGGCAAATGCCTATGCTAATATTTGTGTGTGTGTTGTTTGCATTGTGGTGTTGGATGTGAGTAGTCGTTGTTAACCTAGTGAGTTGCTGCAGTTACAGCTCTGACCAACAGAAAACAGATGAATCACATCTCATAAGTATGGCTGCCCAAAGACCTGAAGACTCTCTTTCCTTGATACCACCTAGGTGAATTACTGAATTTCTGACTTTCTCCTTTTTTCCTTTTGACTTGACTTTAAGCCTTTGTTACAAACTTTTAAAGTCAAGCAGAAATATCAAAATTATCCTGTGTAATTGCAAAAAATCTCTGGGATGTCTCAGTCGCTTCCTCTGGGAAAAGTACATGAATAAATAAGATGGTGAAAAACTTCAGGTGTGGCTCAATCATTTTTCCCCCTCCCTTTTCCCAGTATGTCCTGCCTTAAACTCTAAAGTGCCGCTGCAAAGATTCCTCCTCTGCTTCAGGGCAAACATGCCCACTGACCACAGCTGCATGCCCTTTGGAGGTGGGGGGGGGCAAGACCTCCATGCCCACAAGCCCTAATGTCAACATTTGCAAGGTGTGATGTTTTACCTTCCAGTATGTTGACCAACTCCTCACTTCAATATATAAATTTTTTGTGAGCTAGCCATGCTTTACCCAAGCTACCTTGAAGTATTGAAACGATTTAAGTTATAAAGTTAAAAGAATATTCAGATCTACGCTGAAACGCCGGGCCTTCTAATCAGATTTCCATTTTGTCCTCTTTGCCAAAAGTTTCAAGGTTAATTTTATGACAATGGAGGACTGCAATTGGACAGAAGAGTGCATTGAAAGAGCTGCTGAGCCTCACAAGGAGATGACCTTGAAGAGGAAACTGGCCAAATTAAAACCATTTTGTGCTTTTCATAGCTTACATGAACTCAAGTCTGATCCCACTTTTAACTGAACCAAAGCTCAAACACCCTATGGATCTATACCTCCTCCCCAGTTACGTGTCAAAGTGAATCTGTAGCATGATGAAGGTCTATGTACAGACCAGATGTTGTGGAGAAATACCTCCACTCAGGAGCTGTGGCTGACGCTGTGCAGTCCTGCTGCTTTCTGTTGACCCGCTGGATGATTTGTAAAGTGCTTCTTTGACGCCTGGTAGGAGATGTTATCAGAGTCAGGGAAGTGCTCAGAAAACAGCAGAAATAATAAGAGCGTGTTTGTGAGTGCAGTAGAGTGGAGTGGAGAACAGTGTCTGTGACTGTGTCTTTAGGGCCCCATGGCCACCCTGAGACTCAAATTTCCCCCACACTGTGCGTTTTGAGTAAAGGACTCTTTCTGTAGACACTCTTGTCAGCTGTGACTTGACTGGTAAGTTTTTGTTCTTGCTTCTTATTTCTGACATTTACAGTGTGGCATATTGAAATCAGATGACTATGCACACATAAGGAGAAGAGTATTTTGTGTGTTCTTATCTTTAAAGCTACTTTTACAAAAAATGAGGCAAAACAAATTAATGAGACAGCTACATTCTGCATATCTAGATTAATGCTTTATAATATTCAAATTTAACAAACTCATCACTCATGTGAGATGTAAACTCATCATTAACAGCTGCATGTAGTGGAAATACTATGTGTTTTTTGGCAGCAGGGTCGATGGGGGCTGATGTTATTTTAACGAGGCAGCACAGCAACTGGGCGGAGTGGAGAGGAGCATTTGGGAAAGTGAAATGCTTTCAAAGGAGGCAGAAACAGTCTCGAGATTCACTGAGGATGAAGGTGTAGCTGCTTTAATTTTGGGTTGCTTAACTGCCATTCAAGTGCAAAAGGGGCCAGTTGCAGCATCTGATGAGAGGATTTTTCCACCCTGAGTCTCACTGCACAATGATTTAGTGACAGTTTACTAAATACTGGCAAGTTCGAGCGGTGTGTCTTAAGAACCATGGCAACGACAGCTCTGACCGGCTTCTCCATGATGAGCCTGCTGAGCCTTGGGTACTTGACCTGGGATTTGATGAGGCCCAACCAGGTGGAAAATGATCCAGACCAAAGTTTTATTGACAGGTTTCCAGTCCCTCAACCCCCTCATATAATTTTCATCATGACAGATGACCAGGGGTTCAATGACATTGGCTATCATAGTTCAGACATTAGGACACCGGTGCTGGATAAACTGGCTGCGGATGGAGTGAAGCTGGAGAATTATTACATTCAACCCATCTGCACCCCGTCCAGAAGTCAGCTCATCACTGGCAGGTAAAGTGTGATATGACTGAACTGCTCATTGTTACTTATTTGCACCAGATTTCTTAAATTATAAAAAAATGAATGTTTTGTGTTCCCAGAATTAGTCTCAAACACAACTGTAATCACTTACTAGAAATTACAAAATTAGATTATTAGAATATACAACCCTATAAAATAAGCCCTGCTTTGTCAGCTAAAATATTTTAACATACGGAGAAAGGTGGAACCAAAACTACACTTACATAGACAGAGCTTGGGATATTGTTGTTTATGTCTCAAAAAAATGATAGTGAATGGCAAATCTAGAAAACGCAGGATTATTAGAGTTTTGAACAGGAATGAATCTTTAAAAGCTATGCCACTGATCTAAACATGAGGTCAAAGCATGACATTTTTGACTCCATATATCCAAGTAAAGAAAAATTAAAAATAAGTAAATGTTATACTTATCATTACATAGCCCACTGTTTGTATTTTGACTAGCATACCGAAATAAACAGATACAAATCTTACATCTGAGGCATATCTTCATGTCTTCCATCATGCATTAAGGAAGAAAATAGGACAGTCTCTTTCTCTCTCCTGACTCTTCTTTTCTAAGTCCTTTTATCTCCCCTCCTACTCACTTTTCTATTCAATGAGTTGGAATTGATTGGATGATAATTAGAATTAATCAGATTTTAACTTACAGGTCACTGTGGCCAAAGGATGACAATTAAAAAATTGTATTCCTAATACCGACAATGAATTCTTCCTTCTAAATATTTTCTTAATAATTAACCCTGCAGGTACCAAATCCATACTGGTCTCCAGCACTCCATCATCCGACCTCGCCAGCCTAACTGCCTGCCTTTTGAACAGGTCACCCTCCCTCAGAGGCTACAGGAACTCGGCTACTCTACCCACATGGTTGGCAAGTGGCACCTGGGTTTCTACAAGAAGGAGTGTTTACCCACTCGCCGTGGCTTTGACACATACTTTGGCTCCTTAACAGGCAGTGTGAACTACTATACCTATGACTCCTGTGATGGCCCTGGGCTATGTGGCTTTGACCTCCATGAAGGGGAGTCAGTTGCCTGGGGTCAGAGAGGAAAATACTCCACTCATCTGTACACGCAGAGAGTCCGCAAAATACTGGCAACCCATGATCCTCATTCCCAACCACTATTCATCTTCCTATCCTTTCAAGCTGTTCACACACCCCTACAGTCTCCGCAGGAGTACATCTACCCATACCGTGGGTTGGGAAATGTCGCACGCAGGAAGTATGCTGCTATGGTCTCAGCTGTAGATGAAGCAGTTCGTAATATAACATATGCTCTCCGCAAATATGGGTATTATCAGAACAGTGTCCTCATTTTCTCTACAGACAATGGTGGCCAGCCTTTGTCTGGTGGAAGTAACTGGCCCCTTAGAGGACGTAAAGGGACATACTGGGAAGGTGGCATCCGAGGTCTTGGGTTTGTCCACAGCCCTCTGTTGAGGAAAAAGAAGCGGGTAAGCAAAGCACTGGTACACATTACTGACTGGTACCCCACACTAGTGGGATTAGCAGGTGGTAATGAATCCCTGACTAAAGGACTTGATGGGTATAATGTGTGGAAAGCCATCAGTGAAGGAAAGGAATCACCCAGATTGGAAATCCTCCACAACATTGACCCTCTGTATAACCATGCACATGGTGGTTCCATGCAGAAAGGATACGGCATTTGGAATACAGCCATTCAGGCCTCCATACGAGCTGGAGATTGGAAACTCCTGACAGGAGACCCTGGTTATGGAGACTGGATCCCTCCACCGATACTTCCAGGTTTTCCCAATAGCTGGTGGAACCTGGAGCGCCACACGCGTCCTCGCAAATCACTGTGGCTTTTCAACATTTCAGGGGACCCTTATGAACGTCATGACCTGTCTGAGCAGAGACCAGATGTTGTGAAAGAGATGTTAGCCAGACTGGTGTACTACAATCGCACTGCAGTGCCTGTAAGGTACCCATCAGAGGATCCACGGGCTGATCCCCAGCTGAATGGAGGTGCCTGGGTCCCCTGGGTGGGAGATGAGGAGGAGGACAGCTGGGGCAGTGTTTACCAGAAAAAAAGCATCGATTGGAAGAAGAAGGTCAAGCTGTCCAAAATCAGGTCCTTTTTTAGGAAACTCAACAGTAGGATAATGTCCAACAGAATATAGGGGGACATAACTAAAAAAACAAACAAAAAATAAAACAAACAAAAAACTAAAACAACTTTCATATAGAATTGTTGTTTGTTGATGGAAAATTTGAAGATTTTACTGAAGGAGCCAAGTTTCTACAACACTGAACTGCAGTTACTGAGCTGTATCTGTGGGTATATGTTCAGTCATTGTAGAAGAACTGAATGGATCCAATGAAATTTTCATTGTTAAACTTTTAGTATCTTTTTGAACAAAACATGTTTGTACCTTCAAACTGAACATTGTAACCTCAAAAATATGTGCTGATTGCATTTTGCAAAATGATACAACTGTGCAAGCTAGTTTGTTTATTATCATTCAGGGACACTTCCTCCTATTAAGATAAGAGTTATTTTATAAAATCAAGATCTGTGTGCCTGACAAGGGTGACAAGGTCAAATCATCTGATGCCATTTGTAACTTGATGTAAATGGTAACTACCTCTGTCAGTGTGACATTAGTTGCAAACTTTGTCTCATTACATATAAACTGTCTCTTAACTTCTATTTATTGATTTACATATTTTAAAAGAGAAGGAAAAAAGCTGGATTTCTGCATACCACAGATTCTTTTACCGCTGTTCGTCTTTCTGTATTTTTAACAAGCGCTGATTCCCCTAATATTAGCACAGGGTTTTTTCTTCTTCTGTACCTCCTCTTAGCAAAAACTCATTTCCATAAAGGGCTTTTAGAATTAAATGAGCTTGGGAGTGTTTTTGCCTAAAGAGGAGGGCATGTGGACAGTTGTCACAGCTATTTAACATGAGCTTATAAGATTACTATCGTCAAAGGTATTAGTAACAGAAAGTAGAAGGCTATTTGAGCACTGACAATAAATTCTCTTATGCTTCAGGAACATAGTGGAACTCCCCCAAAAGATATGGCTCTTTTCTACGCCCATTGTATTTTAACTTGTTAGTTGGAAAAACTGGTCTTACATTATCACACTGTGCCCACCTGGGCTTGTGTGTGCATAGTTGCGAATCTCACTTCCATTTTAGGTCAGGGTAAAAAGAAGCATGTAATACAAAAGTCATCTTTGGCTTTTAAGTGGCCTATTTTGCTCCACCCCTCTTAGAGTGGTAGGTTCCTGTTATTTTTTTTTGTTGGTAGGTTCTTGTAATGCATAGAGATGTTGTGAAGGAATTGTCTCATAGATGAGGCTTCCTGTGCTATGGATAAGTGCTTACACTGCTTTTACTGCCTTTGTCTGTACTGTTGTACGCATCCATTAAACTGTAAGTAATTCATATACATCCCTTTTTTTGCAGATAGTTCTTCTATTCACATTCACCATTGATTCTTGTGCTGATTGAACCCATTTAAGAGCAAGTGGGAGATTGTAATGTTTGTTTCTAAAAGTGCAGAGCCTGAAGTGTTTGATTTTACTGCATTTGCATTAACAGATCATTTTACATTTGAAACCTTGATGTATTGTTATTCACTTATTTCAAACACGGTACAAGCTGTTTATGGCTGCACATACAGATTTGTATTAGTTTCATTTGTTAATTAATTTTGCCTTTGAGAGTGATTATTATTAAAGAGGGCATGGCATTTCCTCACAGTTCCGTCTACACACACATGCGCGCGCGCGCGCACACACACACACACACACACACACACACACAGACACACACACACACACACACACTGGACAAATTTTGAATCAACTTGTCACTTCAGTATTTAGCTGTTCTTTCTAAAAAGTATATGTAAAGCCCACTGTCAGTGATTTTCTCATACTTTGCAGCAGTTTGTAGCTGACATTTTGCAACATATTGAAAATGCCACCTCAACACACAATGTTGTCTAGATTCAGTTTCACACATGTAATTACACCAGGGATATTTCTTAAGCTTACTTCACTACAGTAGGCAGCCAAGTACATGTGTCAGTTCACTTTGCACTGGCAAGAAGAAGTGAGGCATTTCCTGCCTTTCTGAAAATACTGTTCATAACGTTCTGTTTCCTGTTGGTATGGGCTGAGGTTCACAGCAGATTCAATCAGGGTTTTGTTCATAATTTTCTAGATTCATTTTGAAAGGTTAAAACCACAGCGTGGCAAAAGAGGAGTATGAAGCAGTTTCTTATTGTATTGCTGGTAGCGGGAGGAATCCATGGTAAGATTGTCATCAAAAAGAAGCAGAGCATTTTATATTATGTGAATAATCTCAGCTCATGTGCATTTGAATTCATCTTTTGCAGTTGCTTTTCCAGCTGACGAGACTAAATGTAATGCCATTGAGACTGCATGTCCGTGCTCACCTCTTCTTGATGGAGATGTGTACATCCAAGTGATGACCAACGCTAGCGGCTATAAAATGCGGTTCTTCAAGGAGTATCCCAATAGGACAATAACTGTGTTAAGTCTGAGGAAGGACAAGGTGAAAATAGAGAATGCATTTAGAGACAGAGTAGAGTTCACAATCAACAATGGGACAATCAAGTTCATAAGTGTAAAGATGGATGATTCAGGTCAATACAGAATTGAGGTCTTTGGTCAAGATGGAAAGCAGGTAAAAGACGTTAATTTCAAGCTGGACGTTAAAGGCAGTACTAAAGGTAAGTTAAGCAATAGTGTTATACTTTTATGTTGTTAACCAGAAATACAGACACTTTGTGGGAGTAGAACTCTTAAGCACAGTATACCTCATTGTGCAACACTGGTATAGAGGATGAAAGAGAAAAAAAACACTATTCAAAGGCATGTATATGTATGTCTATTTATAGTTTTGCTCAACTTTTTTTAGCTTGTTAAAGAAGAGTGAACAGAGTACTCGCTGATATAGCATCTGTGCAGTATTACCTCCAAAAAGTTTTTTCCAAATACTAGTAAGTCAATCTATTGGAATTAACAGTTATTTTAATAATACTTAGGCTGTTACTCTTAATAATGAGTTTGTCTTCTTTCATCGCACTGAAAATTTCCATTTGCTCACCAATGAATAAATAAATAAATACATTACTAAGTAGTTAAGAAAAGGCATTTTGACAGATGTGGTTTTACCACAGGAAACTTGATTGTGGTTTAACAGAAGTTTTCAGTCCCTGGACAACATCCTTTGTTCATAACATTTTAAAAACTGACTGTGGTGTGGTGTATAGTAGTGTGGTTTGGGGAGATTTTTGTGCAAATAACAAAGTACCTTCAGCTGTTCTCTTGTGTTCTCCCCAAGGGGTCTCCCCTGTGAATTAATCATGAGAAAAAGAGAAAAAATGAGATAATATAAGCAACCAGAGAACCAGGAATGACAAAAAAAACAACACTTATTGACCTTTCATAAAAGCCCTTCAGTAAACTAAATACAATAAACAAGTGTCAGTAGGCAGGCTGTTCCACAGTATATTGGATCTAATCACAAAGGCCTGGTTACCTTGGTTAATTATAATAAGAAATGTGTCTGGAGTTATTATGCCTCCACTGTGAAGGCCTTTTGTTTTCAGGTTGTTCATCCAGCAGTTACAAATCTTGTTACCAATACAGGAATTGACTCGTTGCTGGATCTTTACCAAACTTTGTGTGGTTATTACCCATGATAGGTAGAAGACCTGATAGTGTCCATGAGACTGTGGGGTCAAAGGTCAAGACAGGGTCCGATTTAAGGTGGAGCCATACTGGCAGAGTTTGAGGCATTTCATTCAGTCTTGTAGTTGGATCAGTTAATGAGGTGTTAAACCACAATATTAACTGCAAAACAGTAGCTGACAAAAACATGCAGGATTCAGTATTTCTTTTTGCAGTTGTAACCTGATACCTCTGTGTCATATCAAACTGGCTTGTTTCATATGAGATAAGATCAGATAAGAAATACTTTACTGATCAAAAATGGGAAATGATTGTGTTCTAGCAGCAGTAGAAAATACAAAAAAAGTGAAGAGCTCAAAAAATCAAAATCCAATATGATACAATAAGCAGCTCAAATCTAAGATGAATGCAGGCACTGGTACGAGATGGCAAAGACCCTCAGCTTCTGTCCCTGTGGCAGCGAAGCCAAAACAGATGCTAGAGAAAGTGTTCAGCAGCATGGTCAGGATCTATTAATTATCCACAGCCATTCACCACAGCCATGTCTGTGACCGCTGATGAAGGAATTCAAACAGTGTATTTGTTTAAACTGGATAGTTATGGAATATTCTATGCTGATGAATCCATTAATGCAGTCGATTAGTGGTAAATTCATGGCTAACTACATTTTCCTATTGTTTTTTTTTTTTAGAATAAAGTGATATTCTTTACAAATAGGTTAATTGCTTTTTAGAACATTATCTGAATTGTTACTGTAAAGTTACAAGTGACTTCATTAAAAAACTTTGTATATTGTACAAAGTGTAGGGCATCTATAAATCATGTAGATGTTTATAGAGCTTGTAAGAACACATATGGGGTAGAGGAGGAACCTGTAGACTGTGGGACATGTTTCGCTGTTTCACCTACTGTTAGTTCTGCTTTCATCAGCTCTTCGCTTAGCTGATTAAACTCCTCACTTCAGATAAACATACATCTATTCACAAACTGCACTTTAAAAAACAATGCTCAGTGGTACTAATTAGGTGGGGGTTGTGTCCAAGTGTCTATATATTTACAGTTTGTTAATGATATTTACATATGAAAAATATATAAGTACTATACTTTTAATTATTATTGTAATTTCTTCCTCAGAAGACAGTTTTAATCTCCTGATTCCAGTCTGTGCTGCACTGGGTGCTCTCCTGATAATAGTGGCATGTTGCTTTGGGTGCAGGGAAAGGAAGCATCGTAAGAAACCAGGTAAAACTAAACATGGCAACTCATGAACAAAAAGAGTCAATAAAAATACACAATTTAAGAGTCTGTTGTTCTGCTTTAACTTTTTCTGTGTTTTTCAATCCCTTTGGCTGTATTCGAGATATAAAATTTAAGTGTGAAGATGAGCCTTAAAGAGCCGATCCTCCCAAATCTACACCGCAAGATGACCATAACACACAGATAAATTTTGTGGGAATAATGAGTTTTGTTATGGGATGTGTTCAGATTATTCAAACACACTCAGAACATACAATATTAAGCTTTTTTGTTTATTGATTTGTGTCTTTGGTCAAATGAAGCCTATCTCTCTCTGTATCGCCCATCCTTAAATTGTGCTTTCTTATTATCATTAATAGGCTGTGTCTGGATTCTTGTTTCCAAATTAATTTCAGTGTGTAATATTTCAGTTCTCACTTAACATATCTGAAGTTTGCTATTTGAGTTTTGCTCTTTGAGTTCTGTGTTGCGGTACGACCTAAATGTCTCTGTGGTTAGTTGTTCCTTTTTATTTCCGGTTTTATTTTGATAGTCCCTGTCTTTCAAAATGACCGCTGTCACCTGTCCATTTAGTTTTATTTCTCTGTAATTGCCTTAGTTAGTTTCCACCATGTCTTCTTTCTCACCCTTTTTGCTGCATTACATAATAGTTCAAGAAAACAACTGTGGATTTTTCATTGTGTGTCTGTATACTGTAGAAGAAGACTGATTCAAAAACATTGCACTGTAAAAAAATGTACTGGTCATTTTTGTGATGTAAATCTTATGAATGAATTAACTAATGATTAAATAATTTTTCTGAAGTTTGTGTAGTGTAGTGGTTTACACATTCACTTTACACGCAGAAGGTCCCTGGTTCAATTCCAGGTGGGGACACAAACCCCTCTCACCATGGAGGGTTGTGTCAGGAAGAGCGTCCGGCCTAAAACCACTTCCAAATTACCAATGCGGAATAATCCACTGTGGTGACCCCTTGGGGAAAATACAAGGGAGCAGCCGAAGGTACATTGTCTGTCCGGTGGGAATTAGCTAAATTCAGGGTCGTGATGGACAAAGAGAACACTGAAACAATGAATTTCAGAACACAAAACAGTCATCCACTGAAGCTCTCTCGCCACTCTGCAGTTCACTGAACATGTAACGTTTACAGCCAGAGGGGCAATCTTTGAAAGTTGCTGTCTGAGACAGACATGCAACAGTCAATACAATGACACCTGCTGAACTAAATGATCTTAGTTTAAAATGTTTCTGTATAAAATATAGAAACACAGAATGTTTACTATGACTCTTATAACATCAAACATAATCAAACTTTGTTTTTATTATTTGTCATATTATAAAAAAAATATGACCTCCATTGTACTCCATGCTCTCATGAAGACCACAAGAGTGAAATGTTAGGATGTTTGTTGACAGGCAAAAATAAAAATGGTGAAGCTTGGAACTGTCAATCTTTTCACTTTAGTTTTGAGTGAGTGCCACCTGTTTACTGTTGGGTACTCAACATTAGAGTTATTAGATTTTGGCTTAGTACTACAGATGAATATACTGGGAAAGTGCTTCCTGTTTAGAGACTGAATGAGCAAATAAAGAGAGTGTTTGCATTTCACTTTGAGTATATCATGTTTAAAACACGAAAATTTACATGCAAGATTTTGTCTAGCTTTTGTTAGAAATGCATCAAAAGATAATAAATAAGATATTTAGAAAGATATTAGAAAAATGCTGAATTTTTATGAGATATTTCTGAGCTGCCTAGTGAGTGGTTTTTTTCTATGTTTAATTACATATTTGGGCTTAGACCTAAATTTTCATAGGAAAAGCTACATGTGTACCTTTGGTTTATAAGGTGACCGTTGCGTATGTTTCACTTCCTTCATTCAATGAAGTGTGCAATGAAAAGTTTCTCATTGTATGGTGAAACTTAACATGTGAGCTCAAAATAAGGAACTTCAGAAAGCATTTTGAAAATGTTGAAATTCTGGACTTCAGCATTTTTTTTAAATTTATGACCCTTTAAGCCAACATAATGGCTGTTTAAAAAAATTAAGTAATAATGGAGAGAAACTGTTAAAAACTGCTCAGCATAAATGTGAGAATAATGTTTTGTGGCATAGAATATAATGGCCAGACTTATTTTAAGTTCCTGATATAAGTGATAAACTCAATTTTCCTTGCTGTGAGCAACAAAACAGCTATCAATGTTTCTGAGTTCACATGCTCTTCACAGCTGATCACTCATGGGAAATAAAGTCAGTGCGGTCTGTACTTTTGGGTAAAGTGAAGAAGTTTGTGTGACAAAAGTGGAAGCTTTCTTTAGAGTGTGGCTGATGCACCTACAAGTCTCTTCTGGTGAGCTGTTTTTTCAGTTATTTGATGCATGCAGCAGCTGTGGTGTCAAGTATAGTCACTGAATTAATTTTGACATCATCCTTAGAGTTAAGTTTCCAGCTTAAACATTGATGCACACTTAAATAAAATGAATACAAGAGTCACAAAAATATAATTTACTATGTTTTTTAAGTGACTTTGATTTGCAATTGACTGATTGAATTATGACATCAAGTGAAAGCTTTCTCTGGCTTAATTGTAACTGATGCTAGTGGATAATTTATATCTATTATCTTCATTTTATGCCTTTCAAATTTATCTATACAACTGAGCTTCTGTAACTACATGCAATTTCCCCCCTGATTCTGATTCTGATATTGGACAAAGGATGTAAAGAGGAAGAGGTAAAGAGGAAGACCACAGAGGAGGTTCATAGATGTAGCGAACGAGGACATGCTGGACATGGTGTGACAGAAGAGAATGCAAGGGATAGGATGAGATAGAGGCAGATGATTCACTTTGGCACCCCCTAACAGGAATAGTCGAAAGAAGAAGAAGAAAAAGAAGATAACTATTTACAAAACCTTACTGTTATATGTCAGCTATTTTTAAGGTAAAATGTAATTCAAATTTAGCATTTCATATACAGCATACATAATTCAAATTCATGTGACAGACTAAAAATAAATTCATTAATACCTTATTACTTTACATATATATCATTGTGGCTGAAAAAGAATCAAGATCTATGCATAATTGTACTGCTGTTCTTAGTGTAGTGGTTTACACAATTGCCTTGCAAATGAAAGGTTGCTGGTTAAAGTCCAGGACACAAGTCCCTCCTATCAGACGAGAGTTGTGTCTGAAAGGGCAACAGGTGTAAACAGCTCAAGGATTCATTGGCTGTGGTGACACCTTGGGGAAACCAGCTGAAGGTGCTTTTTCTAAAAAAGTTTTTTAGTCTTTTTACTTAAAAAGAGGACAGACTTCCAAAAGTTGCAGACTTTTTAAAGTCTGAATGGCACTAGTGACATTTTAATTTTTTCCAGGCTAGTTCCTTCCAAGTGGTCCTGGTAGTTACATAGGAGCATTAGAAGTTGCAACCTCCAAACACAGATCTCCTTCCAGAAGAGTGCAGTCTTAGGAACAGATACTACACAGAACCCTCAAACTCCCAGGTCTCTGACATCATCCTCAGAGATGTTATAGCAGCTCAACCTGAAAACTGCCAAGAAATCAGTTTTCTTTAATTTCTTTTAATAAATTCAGCTAAGGCTTTAATGAATATAAATTTAAACAGTAACCTTATATTTTTTGTTTGTCTTCATTTTTTTAACCATAATTTTTATTTTGATCAGCCTTGGCTGTGACACAGTTATGATCTCTGGCTTAACTGTAAATGGTGCTGGATAATTAATATTGTTATTA